>PVJA010002633.1:0-104562 GCA_004027025.1 Myocastor coypus
CTGAGAAGTGAGTGTTCATCTCAGATGCCCATTTCTGGATTGGGTCTTTGAATTTTGGGACCCTAATGGTTTTTAGTTCTTTGTAGATTCTAGATAGAAGACCTTTGTCTGAGTACTTGTTAGTTATAATCTTTTCGAAATTTGTGGGTCGTCCTTTCACTTTGTTAGTGATTTCCTTTGACATGCAGAAACTTCTTAGTTGGAGGAGGTCCCAATTGTTGATGCTTTCAAGTGTTAAACGTGCAATTTGACTTCCATCCATGAACTCTTTGCCTACTCCGACGTCTTCAAGATTTCCTCCCAATTTCTCTTCCAGGAGATTTAATGTTTCACTTTTAATATTTAGATCTTTAATCCATTTCGACTTTATTTTCGTGCATGGTGATAGACTAGGGTCAAGATTTAGTTGCCTCCTACTTGTTGTTATCATTTTGTATGGACGCGACCTCTGCACTTTGGTGGTGTTATGCTGTGTCTATGGGCGTTTGGTCTGGAGACTCCAAGGTGGTTCTTCTACAGAGGTTCCTGACTCTTGTGTTGGGGCTCTGGCTGCTAGCTTTTGTGAATCCTGGCGGATGTGGTCTGTAGGTGGAGGTGGAGCTTTGGGATTGAGTAGTCCTGGTAGGCTCGTAGACCAGATCGGTTGCCAAACGGGCTATTTGATGGGTTCAGTGCTGGAGCTTGGGCTGGAGGGGTTCAAAAAAAAAAGGGGGGGGGCGAGGCGGGGAAAGGGAAGGCAGGCCAAGTATCCTGACCCAGCTGCCGCGCGGGCTCAGCTCCCAGGGGTGTGATTTGGGTCTGGGCTGGAGTAGGAAGTTAGTCGCGGGAACGCAGAAGAGGGGCAGAGGGCTCTGTTAAATATATTGTTCAATATCTAGTTTGCTATAAGTTAAAGCCAACTAAATCTATAGTATACAACGATTTACATATATTTTTTACAAATATCAGAAAATTTACATATGTATTAATTTATAAATCCATGGTAGAAATTAAATGCAAAATAAATTTATTTCCAACTTATTTGCAAAGGTATCACTATTTAAATGAATACTTTGTAATTTTCAAGACAATTGTCCTAATCATTTCAAAAGGTGGTGTAGGGTCATGAGTTGATTATTCTCTTCCCTTGCCAAAGACAGAGAGATAGAGATAGAGATAGAGATAGAGATAGAGATAGAGATAGAGATAGAGATAGAGATAGAGATAGAGATAGAGATAGAGGCAGAGACAGAGAGACAGAGTCAGGGGAGGGGAGTTACTTTTTTCCAGTAGAATCAGGTGACTAAGGAGCAAGTCCTGTAGTTACTTTTCCACCACGTGTCCTGAGCACATCTCTTGACCTCTTATGATCTTGATTTCTTTTTTCCTACCACTTTGCTATGAGACTAAATGTATTAAGAGAAAAGGGATCTAAGGAAGTGCACAAGACACACAAAAAGAAAAGATGTTCAAAATATGTTTACTTGGACTTCTGGAATTGTACACTTCGAAGTCAGTGACATTTGTATTCCTTTGCTATGTTCCCATAAACAGGAATGGCAGTAAATGAAGCCCATGTAACAATATGCTTCCTTTTGCTCCTAAATTTTTAGTTCAGAAAAAAGGGCAGGGGAGTGTGTGTGTGTGTGTGTGTGTGTACAAGCACATATGTCAGTGGGGGTGTGATTATGAATGTATTCACAATACAATTTTTAAAAGGACCATGATGATTCTTGTCTTACAAAGTATCTCCTGAAACTTGTTATGATATATTTTCTGTAGAAGTTCAATTGTATACCTTGGATAAAATATATCCATGATACAGTAAATACCCTGCTTTTCTCCATTTTAATTGTTTTTTTTTTCCTTTATATCTATCTACCTTTTTGCCCTTCCTGGCTTTGTTTTCTCCTCTCCTCTCCTCTCCTCTCCTCTCCTCTCCTCTCCTCTCCTCTCCTTCCCTCCCCTCCCCTCCCCTCCCTCCTCCCCTCTCCTCCCATTCCCTCTTCTTCTCTCCTCTCTTCCCTTATGTTCCCCTCCATTCTTGCCCACACTCACATTTCTCATTCTTCTTGGCCATCATTATCACCACCATCATTTGTTTTTTGTGGAGATTATTTTATTTATTTATATGTTTATCACTTATGTATTTTATTTTAAAATTAATTTTAATAAGAAATAATGAGACATGGGCCCAGCGGGATGGCTCAGTGGTCTAAAGCGCCTGCTTGGGAAAGATTGGGAGGCTTCAGGGACCGCGGTTCGATCCCCGGCACCACATGCTGCGCCAGCCCTGCCCTTGGGGTGGGCTGAGCCGGCCATAAAAATGGGTGAATAAACAAATAAAGGTTCTGAAACAAGAAAAAAATAAAATAAATAAAAAAATTTAAAAAAAGAAATAATGAGACAGTTTCAAAACACATTAGTAGTCCAGCCATAATAATTAATAAAATGCATATTGTTGTCTTCACAGTAGTCATTCAGAGTACAGGATGCAGACATGACAATTTTTCTAATCACTATTAGTACAAATATTTCTTCTCATGGAACTAAGATAAAGTAGTTGTAGGCACAAATAAGCATATCTGCCTAAGCGAAGAAAGAAAATACCTCCAGCACACATGAAATGCCCCCCGAGGTCATTTCACATTTCCAACCACTGCTCTCCCATTTGGAGACACCATGCAGGCCAAAGTTTATGTCCATCCTTGGCTAACTGGCCGAAAAGCTTGTCTCTATATCATAGTAAAACTCACTATGGTTTTGAGCTTTGCAGTAAAAAAATCATAGAATATGTGTTCTTGTTTGTCTTTATTCACTGTTTGTTTTTCTGTGTGCATTAATTGTCATCATTGTAAGGATCTTTGCAGAGATATATTTTTTATTTATCCATTCTATTGTTAACTGGCATTTTGATGGCTTTATTTCTGCCCTAAGATAATGCTTCTGGCTTTTTGCAATGTTTGCAGAAAGAGAAAGAAATGATTGTACTTCAGAAGCTGGTGGCATTGTGTATATTTAATTTAGGTTTTTAAATTTAAAAAAGGAAAGTAGAAAGATACTATAACTACATTAATGTTTATTTAGTATTTTACACATATGATACCAACAATATTAAAAAGAATTTAAGATTAACTATTGCTCAAATCTGGATTTATAACTTAAAGGGTAGAATGAGCACAGGCAATACAGTCAGAAGCCTCTACTTCCACACTTGCTGGTGACTGGCAATTTCACTCAGAATCAATTAATTATCACACCAAACAATATAATGTAACACACAAAATATTCTAATCAGTGATGCCTCACCATTGCAGAACAATTAAAAAGAAAAAGCTGCTGGATATTCAGTCTTCAGTTAATTCCCTGATGCACACCCATAAGTTAGGTTTCTTAGCACACTGAAGGATCTGAGGTGACCTCCAAAATTCTTTCAGAATAGTCCTTTAGATGATTAATTGGACTTTCCAAAGTCACTGAATCTTCTCAATAAAATTAACCAAAGAAAACATTAAATAAGAGAACAAAAATGATAACATTGACCCTCGTTTCAAATGTGGACAAAACACTCAAGTAATCCATACTGAAATAGACCTTATTTAAAGTAAAATGTACTACGTCTTTGATAGCTAGATTAAAATTCTAAATTTGAATTTTCATATTCTTAGAAAGGAGAATAAGGGACTGGTGAGATAGCTCATTGGTTTAACGCGCCTACTTAAGTAAGCTTAGACAACCACAGGGACTGCGGTTCCATCCCTGGTACCGCATGCTGCACCAGCCCCACCCCCCAGGGCAGGCTGAGCCGGCCATAACATAAATAAATAAATAAATAAATAAATAAATAAATTAATAAATTAATTAATTAATTAAAGTTAAAAAGAAAGGAGAATAAATAACATTTCTTATCTGTTTACATCTACCTACAACATCTTCCTTAGTTATGACCAGAAGAACAAGGAAGTATAGATCTAAGAAAATAATTGTTTTGTAGGCTGTTGCACTCTAGTACCAGTTTTACACGATATTAAGTGCCTCTTTCTTCCCATCTTAAATATATATCAGTTGAAGTTTCAAAAACATATCTGCTACATTTCATCAAACCTATATGATTTATTTGGTTGGACATATATTAATTAAACAAGGGAACTATTTGAATAGAGCTGTATATGCTATCTTCCCATAAGAGAAACCAATTTACATTTTACTCTCACTCATTTAAAAAATTAACATAATGCTGAATACTTAGTGTTTAATTTGGCAGTTGAAACATAAGAGCACATACCTACGGTCAACAACAAAAACAGACAGTGGGCTCTAAGGAAACTGTCCAATGGACTGAATGAAAATGTAATGTCCCCCTGAATGACAGATGTGTGTAGTTTACTCTAAGTCCCCCCATCTTTTCTTAGTTTTTTCCTCTTGGGACTCAGTACTGGAGTAATGCCACCTGGATGTCTGAAGTCACCTAAAATAGGTGGTGTAATTTTTCCTATTTAAATAGGGATTTCAGATTTACATTCATTATAGTATGCTATAAATTGATTTTAAACTATTGCCTGGGGATGTAGCTCAGTAGCACAGGGCCTTACTGGAAAGCATGAGGGTCTGAATTTGATTCCAGTAACAATAACAAAAACAAACAAATAAATAAGTTGCCTATTTGATCACAAGCTTCAAATTAGAGAAAAGGGGGGCTTCTTTTCTAAAACAGAGTTTCCTCATTTCACTCTGAAATCTAATAAGCAATAAAACTTCATATCTCAGGTAGTTCTTTTCCAATCTAGAAATGTTGTAACATACTTATGCATTTATAAGACCAACTGTAAGACCGATTTTAATACTTTCTATTACATTCAAGATCTATGTTTTGGTTCTTTATTCCAGCATTTAAATTTTTTAATGAATCATATAGACAATGTAACACCTGGTCTAATCCTACATGCCTCTGAGGTTTTTCCAGAAAGGACAATTTTAGGATATATTTGATTATCCCAGTCCTGTCTGGATTCAGTGATGTAGGCAACCAAGAATTATTACAGAAACCTTACAGACTGTGATAGATAAAAGCTAGTTAGAGACAGTCAACCAAAGAAGGCTTTAGGACCCATTGACTGGTTTCAGTTTAAGGCTATTTGAAGGAATCATGTTTCTCAATAATTATCTCCTCTCATGCCACTGATAGTGAAGATGGTAGAGCAGTGGTCGAAATTTGTTTGGTCCATCTTACTTTGTACGTGTCCTTCTGAAGCCCAGCACATCAAAATGTCCACACCTGCATTTCTGTAATGCTGTCGGGCTAGTTCTCTTCTTCCATATTATCTGCACAATGACGACCTCAGCTGGAAGTCAGATATGGGACTCCAAGGGTCCTTTCTGTCCCTATTCAGAGCTAACCTAAGATTGTTGTCCTCTGGAGAGTTCTGCATTTTCACTGCATGCCATTTACAGCAGCATGTGCACTGAGGAGCGTATTAATTCTCTCTGACGGCAAACTGTGAGAGTGAACTACTGTATTTATAAATATACAATTATGTATGCACTGATTTTAAAGTACCATAATATTTCTTCCTGAAATTGAAACCTATTGGCTTCAATTTAAAGTTTAATGTGATAAGTGTTTCATATCTTTGACAACATATTTATTTATTTCTTACCTTGTTGGAAAAGAATGTGGAGCACAGTCAAAAGTGAAGCTAATATTAACATTATTGATCGATAGTGAAATTAATGTATCCTTCCGATGTTTGACAATTCAGTATTACTGTAGGTTAACAAAGGATCAGGGATGCTCTACCTACACTATCATGCTAACTTGTCCATTAGCAACATATTTTGGTTAAGGTAGGTATTAGCTAAATATGTGGTGTAAATTTTACTTAGAATCAGTTAACAATCACATCGAACTATATAATTTAACACAAAAAATCTTCCAATCACCGATGCCTCACTGTTGCAGAATAATTAAAAAGAAAAAGCTGCCGGATATTCAGTCTTCATTTTTCATTGCCTCAAGTACTGAAACTTAGGGCAAATATTTCCTTCCTTCCTTCCTTCCTTCCTTCCTTCCTTCCTTCCTTCCTTCCTTCCTTCCTTCCTTCCTTCCTTCCTTTTTTCTTTCCTCTTTCTTTCTTTCTTTGGTACGGGCCTTGTTACACAGCTCAGATTCATAGTGATCCTTCTATTTCAGCTTCCCCTGCACTAGCATTATTAGCACAAAACATCATGCCCAGTTTTGGTGGCTCACATGGAGCAACAGGGTTCTGGTACAGGCGAAGTATTCAGTACTGGGGATTGAATCTGGGGGCTTGAACTTGCCAGGCAGGTGCTTAGACTGCCAAGATATCTTCTCAGCCTGCAAATCATTTACATTTTGCTATTTCTTTCTTCCTTGACCCCATATAATTTGCTTTATATTCATTATATACAAAATCAGAATACAAAAGAAAATACAATATGATAAGTCTGCAAAAATGAAGTAGTTCAACATTATTGCCTTGAACTTAGTTGAAATGGTTATGAAAAGGACGTTTTGATTAATTTCATAAAGCCACAGGAATTCTGTAGTGGAGCAGGTTATATGGGTTGTAAATTTTAGTATAATTTATTCCACAGCACATGCAAGGATGCCTTTTATCTCTGAATTGTCTCTGCAAAGACGAGTCACCTTCTGTGTCTGTCCCCAGTATGAAACAAGAACTGAACTATTACTTTTGAAACAAGAACTGAACTATTACTTTTGTTTTTAATTTTCCATACTAGAAAATGTCATTTTTCGGATCAACAATGTACCTCAGAAGCTCATGTGCTTAGGAGGGAAAATTGTGGAAGGTGAGGAGATCAGAAGAGTGTTGAAGGAGCCTCTAGGAGGTGAGGCCTGGTTAGCGGAGGTAGGTAACAGAGGCATGACCTAGAAGGAAGTTTTTGCTTGCTTGTTTGTTTCTTTGTAGTACTGGGGATTGAACTAAGGACCTTGTGTTTGTCAGGCAAGCACTTATTCTACTGAGCTATCTCTCCACCCCTAGAAGAAGCATTTTTATCCCAGGCCCTCTTCTCTCCCGGGCCCTCTTCCACCTCTTGTTGCATTTTGGCTATCATGAATTGAGTGTCATGCACTTTCCCGTCCTTTGCCCTCATACTTCTTCCAGGGACACAGGCAACAGTAGACTGAAACTCCCAACACCTTACGATAAACCACTTCTCCTTTAAGTTGGGGAGGTCAGGTCTTGTGCTCCAGCAATGGGACACACAAAGTGGATTTTTGTTTTTTCTTTTGTTGGTTGTTTGGTGGTAGTGAATATTGAACTGAGGGCCTTTACACTAAGCTCCATCACCAGATCTTTGATTATTTTTGGAAATACGTGTTCACTAAGGCAGTAGATTGCCCAAGCTATGCTCCAGTTGGCATTCTTTCTGCTTCAGCCTTTGAAAGTGCTGGGATACTAGATGTGCTACCATGCTGGCTCGGCTCGTGTTCTTTCTTCTTTGTCTGTCTGTCTGTCTGTCTGTCTGTCTGTCTGTCTGTCTGTCTGTCTGCCTTTCTCTCTCTCTCTCTCTCTCTCTCTCTCTCACTCTCTCCCTCCCTCCTTCTCTCTCTCTCTCTCTCTTTTTATTTTTTGTGGGACTGGGGTTCAAACTCACGACCTTGAACTTGCCCAGCAGGTACTTGTGCCTCGTAGCTATCTCCCCAGCTCCCTCTTTTCTTTCTTTCTTTCTTTTTTTCTTTCTTTCTTTCTTTCTTTCTTTCTTTCTTTCTTTCTTTCTTTCTTTCTTTCTTTCTTTCTTTCTTTCCTTCCTTCCTCTCTCTCTCTCTCTCTCTCTCTCTCTCTCTCTCTCTCTCTCTCTTTCTTTTAATATATCTGCTTGTTAAAGAGTCTCACTACAAAGCTTGTACTCAAGGTGATCCTCCCAATTTAAGCCTCCCCAGTGCTGGGATTACAGGTGTGCACCACCAAGCCCAAACTCTGGCCAGCTCAGCCAACCCTGGGGACAGGACTGGAACAGCATGTGGTGGCAGGGACCTCCATCTCTGTGCTTGCTTAAGGAGGAGATTTAGCTCACTGAACTATCTTGCTGGCCCCTGGCTTCTGCTCTTTATCCATGATGGAACACTTAATTTTTGTACTTCAAAAGTCTTACATTATTGTAATTTAATAAATAGACTCAATTCAAAATGTTTTCATTTCCAAATTTCAAATATATCTATAGAAAGTACATGTTTGGAACAATTAAACTTAAAAAGTTACATTTTTAGTTAACCAATGGCAAGACAAAGGTTTCTGCACCTTCATTTTTCTCTAATTATGAGGTAGTTTTTAAAGGTTAACATACTTTGTTCTTACACTACCATATGACTAAGTAGGATGTACTAAAAAAGCTAGTATTTCTACCATCTACCTTCTCCTTCAAACTCATAGTATCTGGATCCACTTGATTCTTTCCACTAATGTGGCTGAAATCGAGAACTGACTGAGAACTGAATCACATTTCTCACAAGATCACCATTGAACCTAATCACTGAATTTCATTCAGTTCTCATCCAATTTGTTTTGTAACTAGATTGATGAAAAGACCCAAAGACTTATGTTTTTTCCCAGGTGTTCATTCCAGCACCATGTATTTATTGTAGAGGTAAGTGTGTGTGTGTGTGTGTGTGTGTGTGTGTGTGTGTGTGTGTGTGTGTGCTATAAGAAGTTATTTAGTTTTTGTCTCTTCAAAATGATGTTAAGCTCTTTAAGGAAGATCATTTTACACATGGCTTTATTCTCTGTACTACCGGTCAAGAGTAAACTATTCACTGATAAGAAAGCATGAAATTTTGTTCTATGGCAGGAATTATGTAACTATTCTTTTTTTTTTACAGGCTTTCCTACCTCTACTGTAAGTCATGCTCAACTAATACAAGGACATTACTTGATCTTCTTCTACTTTCTTATTTATTTATTTATTTATTTATTTATTTATTTATTTATTTATGTATGTATCTATTTGGTACCAGCTCTCACTATGCAGCTCAGACTTATAGTGATCCTTTTTTTTCTCAGCCTCCCCAGAACTGGAATTACAGGTGTACCACCACACTGGTTTTGGTAGCCAACACACTCCCTAGGTTCCAGGACTGGCATGGCATGCAGTGCCAGGGATCAAACCATGGTCCTTATGCTTTTCATGCAGATGCTTAGACCACCAAGCTGTCTCCCTGGCCCTCCTCTACTTATCAATAGCACACCAATATTAATGTCTTACCGGATTTGAACTTTCTTTTTTCTGCCACTAATGATGAAAATAGTGTGAGCTTGATCAGGGAAACAAGCATTTACAGAAGTCAAATTAGGTACTGTTTCCTCCATAAACTGTGTCATAGAATTATAAAGAAGCCAATCTTAATCTTGTCATTTATTCAATGATAACAATGCTTTGCATGATTTCAAGAGTGCTTATCAAAGCAAACATAACAGTAGCTGTGCAATTTAGTGTCTACCAGATTCACTTCGAGTTTACAGTTCTGATGGCTTGGGCTCACTCTCAGGTTTTCTGAATCAGTATTGGGATAGGGAGGGACAGTTCTCATTTCTCACTGGTTGCTAGGTGCTGTTGATACAGACAACACAAGAATCACACATTGGGAACTATTGATGGGGAATTATACCTAGTGCTGCTTAAGCAGTTTCATAGGTTGTTATACTGTAACCTATCATATTCAAATAGTTCAGCTATTCTGATCTCATAACAATGTTCATTTTTTTCAATCTTTTAGTACTTCGTAAAATTATTTATGAAACGTGACTTGAAATATTTTCTATCCATGCATTTTAATATGCTAACATATTTGATCAGCTATGATACAGTGCTATCAAAACTTATAAAAATGGAAAACACTTTTGAAAAAAAATTTTCAATGGTATGCCCCTTCAACTATGATTTAAATGTAGGGATTTAAAATATAGTAGAAATTTGTAGAAAGTTAACAGCCTGGAATAATAATAACAGGTTCACAATGGTACTAAATTCTTAAGTATGTTTGGAATTTTAATTTAGACAGTGTCATACATTAATCTACTTGGCCCACTATACTAACTGGAATGCATGCTTATTGCATAGTATGTGACAGACCTGGTAAAAGATTATTCTTTGCCAGGGCATATTCAATATTCAATTATTTTCTTGTTAATAATTTATCCTGCATAATAGGGAAAACACTGTAAATAACCATCTGTCTTAGAAGCCGCTTTTGTATTTATAAATAGTCACAGGACAAAAATCTAAGCAAGAGCCCTGTAGAAGAAAAGGACATTTCAAGCTAACTGCTTCAATAAATGAATTTCTTGACTTCAGTCTCTAAAATAGTTATTATTGTTTGTTAGCTCTTAGTCTAGATAAGGCAACCACAGATTGGTTCACAGGGAGCTATAAGAAACAAAAATTTTAGGTATATACGCTGACGCGTACGTCCCTCCACACATACATATGAAAGCAGTCTGGAAAAATACCCATATATTATTAATATCAGGAATTCCTTGCTACCGAGGACATTGGGAATTTTCAAAATGGCTGCATCTGTGGCAGAAAGGAGAGAATGGTTACGCTGTGCAGCTTACCGCAGTTACAGCCAGTACTAGAGGCGATAAAGGAAAGAAGAGTGAGCTGCCTCACAACACACTCAAAGCAGGACTATGACTAAAGTCGTCACGTTTGCCTTAGGAGTTAGGTAAGTACATATTTCAGTCCTAACCGGGAAAAGAGTTAAAAATGAGGCTGGCAGAAAATGCTACACATGTAGCTTTGCGGAAATAGTGAAATAATTTTTAAACGGTCACATGTTATTTATTTATTGCTATCTTATCCGCAAATGTGTTTGAGCCAAAACTGGCAGCAAATGTTGAAACTGTTTCTAA
The DNA here is from genome assembly GCA_004027025.1 of Myocastor coypus. NCBI lineage: Eukaryota > Metazoa > Chordata > Mammalia > Rodentia > Myocastoridae > Myocastor > Myocastor coypus. Next base: position 10,875 of record PVJA010002633.1, read on the forward strand.
TTGACTCTGGCTCATGAGGTTCAACCTCATTGAGGAACTACTCACATCACAGTTATAGAAGATGTAGAATTTCTAAGACTTCAATGATCGCTATACTTGACCACAAATTAATTGGAATACTGATTGCTAGAAGAGAGATTTTTTTTTTTCACCTTTGAGGCAGGAAGCTTGTATGAATCTTATCACTGTTTGAAATAATGAGAAATTTATATTATATTAAAGTAACTTTATTAGAACAATCTTAGACTTATTTACATTTTGTAGACTAGTCGTTTAGACTGCGTATTGTTATACTTTTGAGATGCTGTTAATACTCTCATCGTCCTTGAGTCGTTCTTATTCATACTTCATTGTCAGTTTAGCTTTTTTGTTTTGTTTGTTTGTTTTTTCTTCTGTATCAGGGATTGAACTTGGGGCCATTACTTTCCAGGCAGGCATTTATGTCGCTGAGCTGTATCCCTGACCTTTAGCAGTTGTTTAATATTGACAAAAGATAAAGAATATAAAAAATATACAGAGAAAAACTTTCAAAGCGCTAGTTGTTGAAATTTGAATAAAACCCTCGCATGTTTGAAGAACCAGGAAATCAAACCAGCCAGAAAGCGTTCCTTTTCTGAGGAGTAAGCTACATCTGAACAATCCTTGAATTAAAGATTTTCAAGGTCTTATTTCTCAACTAAGTGCACCAGATATGATTCTATGTTATTCTACTAGTGTCTTCACCAGAGTAAGTTTTCAGGAGAGTATTTGCACCTGCTTCCAGTATCCTTTAAATGACTTTGCTGTTCTGAACCCCACAACCATATTTTGTTGAAGAGCAGAGGGTCACATTTTGGGGTGAAGCCTAGCCAGTTTCTTATGTTCCAAACTTGACATTTGGAAAGGAAATGGCAGCTGTCATGGATCCTTGTATTTACAATGAAGACTGTTTTATTTACCATGTGACTCTGAAGTTCTTCACACTAAAAGGTCTGAGACCCTTTCCCCACCCCTTACACCTGGACTGGGCCAGGGGATCTTATTTTCCCCAGAGGATGGTAGTCAACTTCACATGACAGAGGCTTGAGCATTTGCTATGCTTTCCTGAACTTGTTAGACTTCCAGTATCACCATGAGAAGACCCATGAGCTAAATTGCCAAAATGACGAGTGATAAAGGGAAGAACGGTGTCACCCCAGTGATCCAGGCATTGCTAACTCATTAGCAAGTTGTAGGCAAATGAAGAAGCACAGCTGGGCTGTACACATACATCCCTCCACATATGCATATAAAGGCAGTCTGGAAGAACACCTGTATGTTATTAATAGCAGGAATTCCTGATTGCTGAGAAGATATTGGAATTTTCGAAATGGCTGTATCTATGGCAGAAAAGAAAGAATGGCTACACTGTGCAGCTACCACATTGAGATTTGTGAGAAACAATACATGTTTCACAGCAGAAGTCAGTATGTTTGGAGTACAGTGGATATAGTGATTTGCAAATCAAATCCTTTTCAGCTGTATTCCTCAGCTTGTATTTAAATAAAATTAGAAAGTTCCATTCCTGGCTTTCAGACAGAAATAGTCACCCTTTTTGATTCAGGATTACCAATTAATGAAGGATAGAGAAGTAGAAGGCAAATTCTAGGTGCTACAGAGCCAATACTTGAGGAATTATGCTGGCTTACTGCCTTTAAATATCTACATAGAGGGTTAGCTGGTAAATTTGATTTCAATAACATTGCTAGTTTACATGTCAGAATAAAATGAAACCCAATGGCTATTTTTACTAACAGTTTTCTTTTTAAAAAATCAGATACTTTATTATAAGTAAAAATGAATGCATGTATAGGCTAGTACATATATTGGACACACAATAATTATAAAGGTAGTTTTCCTTTCACTTTTCAATGTGTGAAGTCAATAATAAGTATAAGACATTTATATGGTCTATTCTAAGGATGATCAATTGTTTGTGGTTGTTCTTCTTTTGGTAGTAATAATGCACTACAATATATGGAGTTAGTTTTAATAACCAGTCTGTAGTCTACATATCCATATTTTACATTTTGATTTCTTCAAAGTATTTCCAGGATGAAACCAGGTGTATTTACCTTCTCTGTAATCTCTCTGAACCAAATTCCATCCTTTCTGCCCAAAGTTATCACGACAGGTTTAAGATATCTCATTCCTTACAGTTTTCTGATTTAACTCTCAATTGTCAAAATGATTTCTATTACTTTCACCTTTGCTACTCAACAATTAATTCTTAAGATAATTAAGCATTCCATATCAGTAAATTTCATTTTATTGTTCTGAACCAAAGGTTTCCATTTTTTATGATGTTTTCTTTAAACACCTTTCTTTCATGTTTATTAATACAGATTTGGTTTTGTTTATGTACTACATATATTAAGAAATAACTTCAGAAGTGAACTTACTACTGTAAATACTGCAGAAAACCTACATGGAAAAATTACTATTCTGTGAAAATAAATCTTGTAATAATACAGCATTCATTATTATAATGGATACTTCAGTGAATACTTGAATTTTAGCATTTTGCTAATGACCTGTGTGCTCTAAGCATTTCTTGAGAACTTTCATTTCATCAGTTAAGGCTAAACAGATTACTTCCTAGTGAGATAAATTCCCCAGGAATATACAAATGATCAAAAACAGTTCACAATAATGGAAATCTTTTAAGATGGAAATGTTTGTGGTTATCAAAGATTTTTGTAAAATATTTTACATTAAAAATGAAAATAAAACATTTGACATTTTCTATCAACAACTGACTAGCTTTTGCTGTGAAGAAATGTCTAAAAATAATACACCTTGAAATATTCATTTGGTCCAAATAAATGCCGTTTTACTTGGATGTCTTGTTAGTATTATCTGGAAAGTTTTAAAAACAAAGTGCATGGTTCTGCTTCAAAGATTGCTATTTATTCAATAGAGACATATCTGGTGGCATTTCATAGAAGTCTATGAATAACTTTCAGGGTCCAATGGGATGGAGAATCTTTTGATAGAGAACATTGTGGTGAATGTTTTGATCATCTATACTTTAGCTAAAACAGTAAAAAACTCAAATTGGCTATTATGGTTTCTCATAATTATATTAATAACAAATATTATCCATGGTAAGAATATATCATGTGTTATGAAACATATGAGAAAAAATTCAAAAATGTATCTGTGTAGATTCAGTGTTTCACAGATTGATAAAAATTCTAAAATAAACATTTCATGTCATAATTTTCTAAAATGAATTATAATAGTTATTATGATGGCTGGATTTTTTTTGCTGGTTAAAAATAGGTGGTTTTAATTTTGCCACACTATGATAAAGAATACTAAGAAAACTAATTTTCCAACACGTATAAATGCATGAGTGGATGAATAATTACAACTACTGCCTGTCAGAGATGATATATCCTGTTCCACTCAGTATCACTCTTCAATAAAAATGGCTGTCACAAGACATACACATGTTATTCAAAATAATATATATATATACATATATACTTCCCAATTAATGTATTTATCTTACATTTTTCTAATTCTAAGTAAATTTTTATATTGTTTTGTAATGAAACTGGCATTCTAAAAATGGTATTTTACTTATCAATAAAAACATAAAAGTCTACATTAATAACTGCACTTGAAGTGCTAAAGTGTAAACATTAATGCTAATATGAACCAATACTAAGGAAATACATTTAAAGGGAATCAAAGACAGGTTAAATATTACCAATATCTGTGACATACAGTTGGACATTTTATCTTAATCCTCTCTTGGGGTTTACTGGAAGAAAATATCTATCAAATGTAATGCAGATATGCTTTCCTATTTATGTTAAGTTAAAAAAAAATGAAACAGAAAACCTCCAAAAAATAAGGTTACAATCTAAAATCACCAGAGATAACTGAGACAAATGCCCAGAATGACAATGAAAACGGAGAAGAAAATAGCTTCGATATTAGAGGCTCAAGGAAGAAATAAGTGTATATATATATATATATATATATATAATCATTCTTTAAACCTAGGTAGAAATATAGAAATATATTGGCCTTGCTTAAACCATTTAAAACATTCCAAGTTAAAAAAAAAATCAATAAAACTAGCTGTGAGAGTCAAAAACTTCTTACAGGGTAAAAAAAGAACAGTGTTCCATGCACATGTCAAGAAATAGTTGGGAGGATGCTTTATATTTCTGATGGGAGAATTTTAAAATAAAGATAGTAGTATAGCCAGGTTGCTACTGAATGTTTATGACACCAAACTAAAATTACCTGAACTGGGCTGGGAAGATAGCTCAATAGAATAAGTGCTTGCCTGGCAAGTGCAAGGTCCTTAGTTCAATCCCTGATACTGCAAAACAAACAAACAAACAAACAAACAAACAAATAACCAACCTGAAAATAAATAAATAAATAATAAATGAAATTACGTGAACAAAATTAAAGGAATACATTGTATGTCATGATTGTGAAATTGAGCAATATCTTAGTCCATTTTTGTTGCTATAAGAGAATACCATAGGCTGAGTAATTTATGAAGAATGAAAGTATTTTGGCACACTTCTGGCAGGTGTTATGTTCAATATCAGGGTACTTGCATCTGCTGAGGACCTGCATTCATCATCTACATCAAGATGGCAAGAGAGAGTAAAGTGAGAAGGGAACAGAGGGGTCCAAACTTGCTTTTATAAGAAATTCATTATCTTTATAGCTGACCTCTCTTGGGATGATGACAGCAATTCAGCAGAGCAGAGACCATATAACCTGCTTTTTTTTTTTTTGTCTTATTGAGACAGGGTCTCGCTATGCAGTTGAGGCTGGCCTTGAGCTCACTTTTGTAGCCCAGGCTGGTCTCGAACTCGCATCGATCCTCCTGCCTCAGCCTCCCAAGTGCTGGGATTACAGGCGTGCGCCACCACACCTGGCATATAACCTTCTTATTAATTGTTGCTTATTTGGCTCCACATCCAAAATAGTTATGCTGGAGATTGGGTTTCTGACACTTGCACATCACTGGGAAACCAGTCAAACAGTAGCAGGTAGGAAAGAAATCTTAGAAGTTCTGGGTCATATGCTTGCCCCTAATGTGGTGAGGAGTCATTCTTTTTTGACCATATGGAAAAAGAATACAGTAGGAATATTATTCTATGAAGAAGACAAAATATAAAAATAAAAGATGCCTACCCAATGCCATATGGAACATTTTATCCTGATAATTTTATTGTGCTTTAAAATAAAAAGCCACTTGTAGATTAATTCGTTGATTCATACATATACCAGAGAGTTTATCAGTTCTTGTGTGCTATTCTAATCATTACAGAAAGAAAGCAAACAGAAGCCTTTGGGTCTGTGAAAGCTACAATCCAGCTTCAGCTTATTTACCTATACCAACTTCTATAGCAATGGAACATAAAATGTGTTAGAAGTGTACAGAAGGAATGGGAAAACCTATTGTCACTGAGGATTGGAAGAATCTTCTTGATTAAAAATTAACATTTAAGTGAAATTGAAATTTGCCAAACAGGGGTCCAGCGGGATGGCTCAGTGGTCTAAAGCCCCTGCTTGGGGAAGCTTGGGCGGCTTCAGGGACTGCAGTTCGATCCCCGGCACCACATGCTGCATCAGCCCTGACCTTGGGGTGGGCTGAGACAGCCATAAAAATGAGTGAATAAACAAAGGTTCTGAAACAAGAATACAAATAATAAAAAAAAAAAAAAAATTAAAAAAAAAAAAAAAAAAAAAAAAAAAAAAAAAAAAAAAAAAAATTAAAAAAAAAAAAAAAAAAAAAGAAATTTGCCAAACATTAATTGCTTTCAGGGAAACAGGGAAACAGTCCTTGATAATTTCCAGTATTTGTAACTATATGTACCCAGAATCAGAAGACTCAAGAACTTTCAGATGGCTGTGGGTAGCCTGAGAGCTAAGGCTGACTTTTCTAGGTAAAAGTTCCTAGCAGCTTAGATGTAAGTCCATCTGGACCAAGGATTCAGACTTTCTAAAAATATAGAAGCTTCTATATTTTTAGATATAAGATAAAGTCTAAATTGTTACTGATAATAAATTTTAAATTAAAATAGGTACAAAATTATAAATAGAGCCTGTTTTTAAAATCACATTCCATATCTTGTATTGCATTAAATTAATGTTAATGAATTTAGTGCTTCAATTTATCCTGGAAAATGTGCTTGCACAGAAATTATCAGAAATAGTGGAGAATAAATAAATTAAATATAATTAAGATATAATGTTTCTAAAAGAGTAAATGAGCATGGCAAGAGATTTTGCCAAGTTATCTTTGTGTATGTGTAAGCTTGTTAGTAAACTTTGTGCTATCTAAGCTTCTGTCATCAATTAGCACTGAAAACAGAAATAGTTGGCATAGAATTTCAGATGAAAACAAACATCTGGGAGTTTTCCAGATATAATAATTTGTTTCAATAAGAGCAAACTCTTGTAAGTTACAGAAAACACACAGGGAAAAAAAATGAATACTTTTCCCAAGGATTTGGAGACTTTTATGGAATAAAATGTAGTGATGTACAACACAGTCATTCTCCTCTCGTCACTCGTCTCCTCTGCCTGCTAAGTCACGGTCACAAAGCTGGAATCAATAATTAACTTGTTTCTTTTTTCCTATTTTATTTGAAATTTGTTATTTTATGGTACTTGTTAAGAACATAAAATTAACAAACATTTGCATATCACTTTATATGTACCAGGAAATTGTCTTAAGCCACGTAGGCACAGATCTTCACAGATCATCGTGTGATGGACAAAACATAAAATTACACATAAGCAGTAAAAATTTATATTTAATAATTTGTGTTTACTTCCATTATAACTAATAATCAATATGTTTCAACTCCTAAAGATTAGACTTTAGATAAAGTTCAATCATATAAGTGGTGAATGAGAAGCAGCCCTGATATTTTGACATTGAATTTAAATATTGATTTAATATAGAAGTCTCCTGACATTTGCAAAAGCCCAACAATTAGAATACCACAGTTATGTCTAATTATCTTCACAATTACAGTAAAATTTAAATTTATGTGATAATTTTTGACCAATTACTTCATAAAAATTAGACCAAAATAATAGTTATTTTTTAATAAATATTTTCTTATTTTTTATTTTCCAAGGGTATTTATCACCAAATTTATTCCCCTAAATTCATGACTTCTGAGCATGGTATAAATGACACATAAGTAAGAAGACTGCCATGGGTACAACATGTTGGGCAGAGATGCTGAGGATCATCTAAGCCCACTTGACGCTGTAGTGTGGCCTGCTCCAAACCCATGAGTCAACAAAATTACAAATGAATACATGCATTCATCTTCATGGTCACTTGTGAAAATGCAATTTCATATATTTGAAGAATCTATAGGATGCAATAACAAGTCAAACCACAGTCCCAAAACTGTAATTTGGATACTCTCCACAGCATCAGTGTGTTTTTCTGCTTATGGCTTCAATTCCCCCTCCTAGATTCTCTTGTCACCTGATTACAGGTTAGAATTTTGATCTTGGCAGGAGCAGACTGGGGTGAATAAGGAAGACAATGACAGGCAGATTAAAGATACTTTGAAGACAAAAGGTAGGTTCTCCAGTTCTTAGTGTTCTCCTGTCAAATTTCCCTCAGGTTTGGCATGAAATCAGTATTATAATCAGTTGCTTCTCTTCTCCTTAATGAGTCCATTATGCAGAACAGCAACACTAAGTTGTTTTAAATCTTTCGAGGGACCTTGAGGCCCTTTTAGGGGGACATAAAGTCTTTCCTGTTCCAATGATGTTCTCTATATGTCTGATTTCCTACAACTATTGAAACAATATGTCACAAAAGATAGACTGCAGCAACAGATATGAAAAGGTAGATCTCTCGTGCTACATAGTAGAGAATATTGGGAGTGTGAAATAATGGTAACATTTCCTACATCTTCTTAAAGCATACAATTTCATAAAATATTTAAATATTTCATAAAAATATAGGGTATAATCAGCTTATATTTACTTAAAATAACTTAGTATATATTTTAATTTAAAATATACTATCAAATATATAATCCAACTATCAAAGACCCTTCGTATTCTTCATAATTTTTAAGAACATAAAAACATTTGAAGACTGAAAAGTTTGAGAACCCCTGGATCAGAACCAGCTTCCAAAGCACTTCAGAACATGGAGAAAAACACTTGGGATAGCTCCCAGAAATTATATGGAATTTAACCAAGCACACACATGCACACCATCTCCTTAATGTTCATAACTTTACCATTAAGGACAACTAGGACCAGTTAAAAAAGGATATTTCTAAAGAGTAAATAACTATGAAACAAAACCTAATAAAAATGTAGGCTATTCTCTTAGCACAGTCACCAGCCTCTGTGGTATCAGGAACCAGATTCATAGAAGACATTTTTTTTTTTTTCAACATTCACTGGGCTGGGCCAGAGAGATAGCTTAGCAGAATAAGTGCCTGCCTGGTAAATACAAGGTCCTGAGTTTGATCCCTGGTACCACCAAAAAAAAAAAAAAAAAAAAAATCACTGAATTGTAGGGGTGGAGAAAATAGTTTTGTAGTTATCAAACACATTACATTTATGTTGTGCTATATTTTAATTTCCATTACTAGTATATTGCAATATATAATGAAATGCATATACAATTCACCAGATTGTAGAATCAGTGGGAGCCTTGAGCTTGTTTTCATAAAACTTAGAAGGTCCTATCTAGAAATGATCGGAGATAGTGACAATGAAGTGTGTTGCGTGTGTTGCTTATGTCTAGTCTACTTTGTAATCATATTTTTATTGCTGTTAGTAAAGAAAACTCTAGGTTTACAAAGATGGGAAAAGTTGGAAACAGAAGAAGGCTTTTGAATGTTTCTGGGGCAATCTCAGAATATTCTGCCTCGACTCTAGAACATGTGGAGATTTGTCACTGATGATCTCAAGCAGTTGATGCTTTTCTGAATGGACGAACTCCATTCAGTTGATCTAAGCACAGATGAATCAGAGATCTATTCCTTCCCATTTTGTGAGTCTGTTTTCCATGGGAAATAATGCTCAAACTCTTTGAAAGCTGTGATAGGTGCATTCACCTACAAAGAAAGAAGGCCCTTGCTGTGTCTTTCAAAATCTCTGATAATGTTTGAAATATAAAAAGTTTCAGTGTTAAATGATTAAGTCCATAATTTCAGATTGGGTTTGAATGCAGTTACTGTCTGCCAATTTAAATACAGTTGTCCTTAAGTGACAGATTGAGTTTGTTCAGCTGTTTAAATATCTCTCATAGCCAAGTGAGTTTTGGGACCCATTCTGAGTCACTGAAATGTGCTGTCTACAGGGCATATTTTTCAAAAGCAATTTAGTGGAGCTGTTGTTATAACTTAAATTCTATGCCTAGTGATTCATCATAAAGTCATCTTGATTTTGTTCATAAAATATATGTGTCTGTGTCACCTCCTCAGGAGCTGAGAGGAAGTACATGAACAAAGGTATGCATTTTAATGTGGATAATAATTTTAATTATGTTATGAAAACTGTTATTGAATTAAGCTTGGATATTTATGACTAGTCAGAATTTCTCTCTGACACAAGACATAGACTCTAATTCAGAAATGACTTCTGTAGCCCATGAAGGCAAACCACAGAACCATCTTGTCATGGTAGATACTCCGTCCATGCATTTACTGACAGAAAGGGAACAAGCCACTTTTCCTTATATGCGACCATTGAAAATATGAACAGTTCCCTATCTGTGGTGTTTGCTGGCAACAAAGGTCCTCATAAGAAATCCTCATGCTCATTGACCTGAAAACTGTGTCACACAAAAGCAAGAATTTGTTGTCTTGTCAGTACTGATAGATTCATCAACATGGATTACATACCAACATATCTCAGTTTACAGTTGTCTCCAAAACCTGTGCCTTAATATTCTTTGCTATAGACCAGTCTAGTTATGTTGGTAACCAAAAGAGGAACGCAACATCTCCTAAGGAGTCATAACCAGTGCCCTTGGCAGCAAGCAGAATCAACCCTTCACTGATGCTAAAGGGATCTTTAGCTTTAGCAATGCTGTTAGGTACTAAAAGTGATCCTCTCAGTGCAGACACATGTCATGGACTGGTGGCATTCCATGATTTTTTTCTGATTTTCTGTGTGCTCATATTTTTTATTTTGAAAAATTCCAAAGCATTGTCATTGATTTGAGGTGCTTGAGGTACTGTGAGATAGTTCAGCAGACTAAGAGCCAGCTCAGGCAAGTTCAGGGGCTGGGATTCAATATCCCAGCACCACAGGCTGCACCATCCCTGCCCCTGTGCATGCTCAGCTGCCCACTAAGACCTTGTGCGGTGGCGCATGCCTGTAACCCCGGTGCTGGGGAGGCTAAAAACAGTAGGGATCACTATGACTCTGAGATACATAGTGTGCAGAAGAAGTTTCAAATATTTCATGATTTCATTAGGTAGCCAGTCCCCATGTATTATGTAGTAAATCTCAAGTTACAAAACTTACAAACATTTGAGCTGTGAACTTTCACAGGTATACTGTATAAGATTCATTGGTATACTGTATAAGACTCATTAGGCTGGACTACAAGCAAATATGACTTAGGAACATTCTCCCCAAAGACAACTCATTCTTAAATTGAATACTTTCTGTACAACACCAGCTTGGAGAATGTGAACCACTTAATTCAATGATCCTACAATATCATTTGAACTCTCCATATTTTCTTTTAATTGTAGCTTTCTTTTCATTAGCAATCTTAGTCTGCTTCTGTCTTATCATTGAGTCTTCCTGTCTCTCCTGTGATACTTGTCTTCTGCTGATTTTGGCTAGGCTTAGCTTGGGAACTTACCAAAACTAGTTTGTGAGCTTATTTCACAAGTTTACAGTGTGGGCAGAGAAACACAGATGAAATTGATAACTAAATAAAGGGCAACCTAAGGACATCTTTAGGTATAGCTGAAGATGTAGAGATGTGTAGCTGAAATTCATGAGCTCACTCGCAGCTATAAGGCCTGCCACCAGATACACCTAAACTGCTATGTGTCATTCAATGATAGAGTTTCATATGATCACTAAGCAATGAAAATATTATGGTTTCTGTGCACTCAAACTTCTTTGTTAATTTGTGTTTGCAGCCTTTTTCCAGCCCTAGCATCACTGCCTCAGTTTCAGATTAGACCATCAGACTCTCATAGGGTCCCTTGCATGCACAATTCATAGGAGGGTTTATGCTCCTATGAGACTATAACACTGTTGCTGCTCTGACAGGAGGTAGCTCAGGCAGTAACATAAGCAATGGAGAAGAGCTATGGATACAGATAAAGCTTCATTGGCTCTCCTGTCACTCACTTGCAGTTTGGTCCAGTTTTCTCAAGGTTGGAAAACCGTTTTAGCAAGTAGGAAGTGTGTTTTATAGGAATTTATTCAATTAAGTTCATGATGATTCCTGAATTTGTTAAGAACTCCTAAAGTTGGTGTATAGTTTGTGTATAGGTGTCCCCTGAAAGCCTCATGCAGTCATTGGGTGGCTTCTGGAATTTGTAATTGATTATTGTGGGTGTGGGTTCTGCACCTCTTCTGGGGTAGGTGATTTGCATTTCAATATACGGAAGGAAGAAAAGTTAGCTACTTTAGCTTCTGCTACCTTTCCCTTCTCTCTTGCTCTTGCCCTGCCATGAAAGGTTGTTTTCTGCCATGTGCCTCCCTGCCTTGGAGCCAGCTGAATATGGACTGAAACCTCCAGCAACTGTGAACTAAGTAAACCTTTCCTTCCTTCATTTTGAATGTCAGGTATTTGTCCCAGCAACAAGAAAAGAGTAAGACAGTTGGCAACACAAACTCTCATTTAATGTATTTTAAATTGGATATGGAATTTTAAAACTAGATAGAATGATATGGAACTAACTTTTGAAGGACTGTGGTATTTAAAGCAATGGCATAACATGCAGGGGGTCACTTATGTGATTTTAATTATGTAGAGCCTTCTCTATAATTTTACAACTTCATTTTTCTTTTTACTCTTTGCTCTTCCTCAAGCAATTAAAATGCAAACAGGAGCCTTGATAAGAGGCAACAAGACAAGTGAGACATGGGATAGCACAAAACTCTGACGGCCTGATGTATGCAGGATAATAGGAATAATTGGATTTTTAAAGTCTAAGTATTGTATGCTTTACCCTTTATTCCCCATTAAATCGATTGGTACCTTGCTCTTTTTATATCTAAAATTTAACCTTTATGAATTTTTAATAACTAAAACTGTGTAACACTTTTGTTAAAATGTGGGGTTGTGTTAAAATCTGCCATGTGGCGTTTATAAATCAATGTTCCTTATCTGAAATAATGAACTTTAATGTCTGATGGAAGTTTGCATTTGTTAATCTATAAGTAGTGATTATAAAAATGGCCCTATAATTTAACATTAGCTTAATCACATTTTTATATACCTTGTGCCTATGCAGCATGCAGATATAGGGCATTCATTCTCTGCTCATTTATTTTCAGCACAGTACCTCCAACCAGTAAAAGAAGTTCCAAACCATGCTTCAAGTTTCTAAATGTTAGCTCTTGGTAAATGTTTAAAACACCTACAATATTAAATACATCTTTTTTCATTTTATAATTAGCATGAAGTTGTAAAGTCAGTTCAGACTTCAATTTATATATTTTATGTGAGAAAATATCACTGTTTTTATCCAAAATTTGGAAAATACATTTATACTGCAAAGGTTTCCTGTGCTTCAGAGGAGTCCCTTGAAGATTTTGAAGACAGAAGCCAACTGTCTCCCAAATTATAATCTCAACACTTTTTTAAATTTCCTATTGGGTGGTAGTGTTTGCTTATTTTGCCAATATATGAAATTTCACACATAAAATATCAGTCACAGTTTTCTCCTTAATCAATACTCACTCAATGCTAAAATGTTTCTTCTTTTATAGCAACCCTGTAAAACAGAATCTAAGCAACATTACCTCTCCACTGGGTATCCTGAATTGTTTCCTCTCTGCTTTGCAAGGTCTACCTTATTAGCTTCATGTCTTAGACAGGTTGATCATGGCACCACCACAGCCAAGCACCTTCACTGCCTCCCTATTTCACTCTTCCACATCAAGTTCAATCACCTCTACCTAACCGTTAAATAAGGTTAACACCTGAGTCTCCAACCTTTTCCCATTATTCTCATAGTTCTACTTACAGCTTAGTTAATGTTATTCTTCTGACATGACTCTCCAGTTTCTGTCTCCAATACTTCACATACAATTGTTTGTATCTGGAATGGTTGTTTTCATACTTTTTTACATTGCTGTCTATTAGATCTTCTGAGAACTAATTCATCTTCTTAATTTTAATTGCAGAAAGGGTGTAAAGTTTTCTTGGGAACTAAGCCAGGAAAAGGCTGGAAGGGATCTGATCTTGGCTGAATGATGACAAAGGTGGGATTTAAGCAAAGATGAAGGTAAAGGTGAGAACTCTTTGACTCTATTAGCAGCGCATGATCATAGTGACGGCTGACAGGGAAATGGATGGCAGCGGCAGAAGTGTCCAAAGCACACTGAGACTTGAGGGGCAACAGCAGCATTATCGCTGCCACAACCCAGTAAAGAACACAGGAAGCTGGTTGCTTCAGCCTATGCATTCATAGTGTAGACTAAGAACAAATAAAAGCTTGATTTGAAAATCTGTAGCAAAGCCTTATTCCAAGGTCGGGAAAAGTGTCCTTGCCATAGCGATAATTATGACCGTGGGATTGGCAGGGTTCTTAAGAGAGGAGTAATCAAAGATAGAAAGAACAAGCTATGGCGGCGGGGCTGATATAGTTTAGGTCTAGTTGTCCTCTCCCGCCCAAAGCCTCATGTAGTCATGGGATGGGCTTCTAGAGTTTTCGATGGATTCATGGTCCAGTGCTGGGTGTGAGCACTACACTTGCCCTAGGGCAGGTAGCCTGCATACAGTAATATATGGGATGGAAGAGCCTTGCTCTCTGCTGCTGCTCCTTGTCTGTGGTTGCTTTTGCTGTTTTCTGCCATCATGAACTGCTGCTCCTGCCACTCTGCCCTTGAATTAGCCAAGTGTAGACTGGAACCACTACAAATTGGGAGCTGAATAAACAGTTTCTTTTTTAAATTTTGGGTGTCAGATATTTTGTCCTAGCAATGAGAGAAAAAGTAACTAAGAGAGAGATGAAAGGTAGTATGAGATGACAGTTTTATCCTGAGGCCAATTTGCACTTTATTAGGAGAGCTTTTCTCAACATACACATATCAGTGATATAGTTGGTAAAATCTGGAAATATTTTGTATTTTAAATTTTATTTATTTATTTATTTTGAGGGGAGGGTCTATAGGGAGTTCAGGGACTTACTGCTAGTTCAGACTCATAGTTATCCACCTGTTTACAGATTCCTAAGAGTTGAAATCATAGGTATGCCACCATACCCAGTCTCAATTACTGTCTCAGCATGCCCCTGGGGCAGGGCCAGCATGGCAGACCCAGGGATTGAAACCCTAGCCCCGACACCTGCTTGTAGGCACTTTAATCTACTGAGCTATTTGCTCAGCCACAGAAACATTTTTCATTGTCACATTGGGATGGTGCTGTGGGCATCTAGAAGGTAGAGGCCAGGAATGCAACTACACATCTCACAATACACAGGAGAATTGCAAGTACCAGTAATAGTGCAAGGCAACCTATCTTTTTTTTTTTTTTTTTTTTTTTTTTGTCTTTTTGAGACAGGGTCTCACTATGCAGTTCAGGCTGGCCTTGAGCTCACTTTTGTAGCCCAGGCTGGTCTCGAACTCACACCGATCCTCCTGCCTCAGCCTCCCAAGTGCTGGGATTACAGGCGTGTGCCACCATGCCCGGCGGCAACCTATCTTAAAGCATATTTGTGCTTTGTGTGTAGTGAAGAATTGTATAAATTGGGTTCTAGTTGGTCCTGGCTTTATAGAGCTCCCTGCCAGTTTATACTTCACTATGTTTTTATAGGAGTGGTTTCAAGTACTCAAGAACAGAGGCTTTGTAAAATTATCATCTTTGACTCATATTTCAGAATAAGTAGTAGTTTTATGTGAACATCTGAAAAGACAAATTCACTATAAGGGTAAGTGGATTATAATCTGCTTTAGTACTGACTGAGGATAAAGTTTTCTCTACAGAGTATGGTCCATGTGTCATTGCTTTGTATGGACAAGATAGAAACTGAGGAAAATCAATTTTGAAAGATAAGAATTTTCTTCATAACTCTGAAATTAGCAGCAAATCTGGAAGGGTAAAGGAAATGTCGAGAGGGTATGAAGCAGCTGGAACTGAGTTGTTCAAGCAGCAGATGAAGGGACTTCACAGTGACATAAAGAACAAAGAGCTCGACAGGGAATGGAAAGTTCTTTGATTATGTTGGAAATAATGGCAGCTCATAGTGCATCCAAAGGTCAGCCTGGGAGGTGAAGTGTCTGTGTTGTGTGGAGCTTTTTAGTCCAGTGATCTTGGTACAAAAGCATTTCATGGCTCATCCCTCATAGTTCCCCAGATCCTCAATGCGCTGCATATTTAGTTGGCTATTAGAGCTCTTCACATTTCAAGTGATATGAATCATACTCAAACTGAAAGAAGAAAGAGGGATAGTTGAAAGGTACCCACCTAAGGAATAAAAAACAGAAAGGATAGGGATTGCTGGTAGGACACAGCTCTCCAGGTTCTCACCCAGTTTTGTGCCCTCCAGAGCTCTCAACTACCTATGTTATAAGGATCTAACTTGGTGCATAAATGAGGACCCTCACTTTTGTACAGTTAGCAAACACAATTATGTACTGATACATAATCAATGTATGTGTAAATAAACAAGAAGAGTTCTCAGAATTTATGAAGATTGAATTTTATGAGTCAAACAATAAATATGAAACAAAAATATCAGATTCTACTAAGTGTGAAACAAAAAGACAAGGATAGTCTAGGCACAGTGGCTCATGCCTGTAATCTCAGCACTAGGGATTCTGGATATAGGAAGATCAGCATGAGTCTGAGCTGTGTAGTGAGATCCTGCACACACACATAAAATAAGATAATATAAAATAAAATAAAAAAATATAAAGTTTTCAAAAATATAAGGATAGGACACAGAGACTGGTGGATAACAAGTGAGGGAGGGAGAAGTTGCAGTACTTCAATAGAGAGGTCAAAGAGGTTGCCTCTGAAGAAGTGATATTTGAGCTAACTTGGAAGAAGTAACGAAAATATTATTTGCATGTCTAGATGATGAATGGTAGCAGAAATAGAAAGAGCACATATAAAGGCAAGCAGAACATGCCATGTTCAAGGTACAGTGAGAAAGTCAGAATTAAGAGAGTAATGGGAAGATGATGTATGGATTTGGAAAGGCATGTGAGAGGTAAACCAATTATGGGTTTGTCAGGATATGAAAGTGTAGCCACTATTTTAGGCGTAACGTGATTTTATCACAGAATTTTGAGCTGAGAATTACATCACTAGATTTATATTGTTAAAATACTGTATGCTTGGTTCTCTAGACAATGGCCTGAAGCTAGACCCAAATACAGAAGACCAAGTAGGTGCCAAGTGACACAACAGCTCAAAGCCAGTGGTACAGTGAAGGCCAGAGTGGGCAGTGATTTACTGTATTTAAAAGGAAAGCTTACAGAACATGCTCACAGACTGCACGAGGGTATGAAGGTAAGAGATTTTACTTTAACCACGTAGGAGCAGCAGTAGTGTCCTCATCTAGCAAAAGAAAACTAGGAGGGAACAGGCCTTCTTTCCAGTCTGCTGGCCATCCTCAAAACAAAACAAAGCAATAAAAACCCTTCACACTGATGGATCAATCAAAACCTGGACCACTCCTTTTACCACTAGGAAATAAGGACTAGCTCAACAAGTTGTGGTCATTGGCCACAGAGAGCTAGGATTCATTATCTCCAGAAGGGAATAAAGTGTTAGGGCAGAAATGATTTATTGACTGTTCCTTTCCAAAAGAAGCAAAACCACTCAGAGGTCAGCTGATTGGGAACAGGCCCACACTTGGACTGGTATTCTATCATTCTTTATTTTTCAACATCTATGAGTTTAATGTCATGTTTTCTTTTCATACAATGAAATTACAGTAATGCCCATATAATTTTGAAGTTAATAGTAAATATTTCAAATGCATGCACACATTTATATATATTTAAGCCCTCCATATAAGGTGTGTCTACTTCACTACTACAGAGACAGTAACATGAGACTAATGACTGCCATTCTACTGGTTTGGTGAGAATTTAAAATCTAATACCTATTAATATATTAATAAAAAGCATGTAGCAACTAGGAAAATATTATAAGCACTAAATTCTGAAACATGGATAAATATCTCAAAATATTGTTTTAATCATTCAAAAGATTGCCAAGAACTAAGCAACTGTCTTTCTCAGTATCCTGACTCTCACTGTAATGATCCAATTCATTTCACAAATGCAATTAGACCAATGACTAGCACTATTTATAAAACATTATCAGGGCTAAGGATATAGCTCAGTGGTAGAGTGCTTGTGTAGCATGCACAAGTCCCTGAATTCATACCACAGTACCATTAAGAAAACCAAAAGCTGTACATAATACCAAATTACAAGCCCACATCCAACAAATATGGAAGTAGATAATATAAAGCAAGCAAGAGGGGTTGCATTGAGAAAACACTTGAATTCTGAACACAAAAATTATTCAAAAGTTGAGTCAGAAAGGTGGAATGATTTATGTTTTACCTTACCGTTATTTTGGTGATCATTCTTTGATTATTCTTTGATCATTCACACATTATACCACTTGATTCTCAAAATATTCAGAGCAATTATCATAATATTCTAATTGTACCCAAAGGCCAGGTTGTGGACTGGTAATGGTCTGGCTACATAAGAATCATGTGAGAATCATGTTGAAAACATCATGAACAACATAAAAACAAAAAATAAAGTACATTTTTATCAGAATTTAGGGTGAGTCTCACATTTGGTTTTGTTAATACTCCCCTGGTGATTCTAATGCTCATACCAAATTATCCAGGTTAATAAAATCTTTTTAACATCTTTGATAAAAATAATTTTCCATATTTTTATTATTGCCTGTTAACTCTGGGAAGAATGGATTATGCATAAGAGTTAAACTATAAAATAAATTAAGTTACTTGTAATGTACCATCCAACTATTATCAGATTCTAGACAAAGGCACAAGATATGCTTAGTTCCTTTTTTAATAAATTAGGTGTGCTGTAACATCTTTTCTGTGTTCTTAAATATTATGTAATTAACAGGATTTCAAATGATCATACAGTATTTTATAGTTTTAATGTCATGGCATATTCATAGATATGCACAGATAGACACACTTAACAAATTTCAAGTTGTGGAGCATTGGGGTATTTCGATATTATACATAATGACCATCAACATGTACCTTGATCTATGTGTACTTGATTTTGAAAAGAAAGTCCTAGGGATATAATTCATGTGTCCAGAGTAAATGTATACATATTTCTAAGGCTTATGTTAAGTATGAGTTCTTACATAACAAAAAAAGATCATATTAAATTATTCACTAGTTCAGAGAATACAAAAGTACTCACTTCTCTATGGGAACAGATAGTATTCTTCAATAGCCTATTATTATTTTATTGTGGTATATCTTCTAACATCAAAGTTGAAGTTGCCCATATATATCCTGCTCACATTTGTTCTCTGTGGCCTATTCATGTACATCTCTTCATATTATATTTTCATATTAACTTATAAAAATTCTTTGCAAATCAAAAATATTCACCTTTCAGGACCTCAAAAACTCTACCCAAAAGCTCTTAGAATAATCAAGTTCAATAGCATAACAGGATAAAAAGTTAATACTAAAATGTCAGTAGCATTTCTGTATAATAATAAACTCACGGAGAGAGAAATTAAAGAAAATAGTTTTCACAGTAGCATGAAGAGAACTGATATACTTAGGAATTAGCTTAACCAAGGAAGTGAAAGACCTTTACAATGAAAAATATACACTTTGGCAAGATACACCTTGTCATGGATAGGCAGAACTGATGTGGTCAAAATGGCTATCGTCACAAAATTTGTATAGATTTTTTTTTTTTTTTTTTTTTTGGAACTGGGGATTGAACTCAGGCCCTTGCGCTTGCCAGGGAAGCACTTATTCCACTGAGATATCTCCCCAGCCCAAAATTTGTATAGATTTGATGCAATTCCAATAAAAAATGCCAATAGCATTCTTCAAATTCATGTGGAATCAGAAGAAATATTAAATAGTAAAAGTAACTCTGGGACCAAAGAAAAATCCTGAACTTAAATGTTATTACAAAGCTACAGCTGTAAAAGCAATATAGTAGTTACTACAACAAAAATGACTTTTGGATCCATGAAACAGAAGAGAAGGTGAAGGAATAGCTCATGGTACACACAACTGCCGCATCTTTGACAAAGAGGTCAAATAATTTCACTGAAAGAAGGCAGTCCCTTTAACCAATGATGCTGAGAAAAACAGCTTACCATATACTCAGAGATTTAACATAGATCTGTATCTCTCACCATGCACTAAACTCAAATAAAAAATGAATCAAAGATCTAAATCTTAAAATAGAAACAATTTGATAGAAGTCAAAAACAGCTATAACTCTTGAAGATATACATTAGCAAAATTTCTGAACATAATCCCAGTTGCACAAGAGATAATAACACAAAATAAAAAATAAAATCACATCAACTCAGAAAGTTTTGCAAATCAAAAGAAATAACCAACAGAGACTCTATAAGATAAAGAAATATTTTGCTTAGCTTTTCCTCAGAGAAAGGATTAATACCTAGAACATATAAATTTGTAAAATATTAGACTCTTTAAATTCAAAGGCTCAGTAAAAATAAGCACATGAATAGATACTTAAGTGAGGTATGAATGGCCAATAAATACATGAAAACAAGTTCAACATCACAAGCCATTTGGAAAGCAAATTAAAACAATATAGATTCCACCTCATATCACAAAAGTGACTCTCTTCAAGAAATCAAATAGCAACACATGCTGGCAAGGCTGCTTGGAAAATGGAATCATTCTTCATTGTTGATGAAAGCATAAATTGATACAACCTCTATAAAAATCAGCCTGGGGACTTCTCAAAAATTCTAAAGATAAGAATTCCATTCATTTGATTGATATCTTCCTTCTTCTAGATCTCTTGCTACAAGAGTTAGTTATCATATTATAGAGATGCATGCATACTCATTTTACAGCACAGTGCATTACAGCTAAAGGTTGCAAGTGTTGTGTATGTCCAACAACAGATGTTTAAATAAAACATGGCTAACCAGTGGAGTATTACTATGACATAAAGACAGACATACTTGAGTTATTTACAAGAAAATGGACATACCTTGAAACTGTCATGTTAAGTAAATCAGAAACACAAGTTAAATAGTGCATGGCTTATATTAGAATAAGGTGAAAAATAAAAAAATAGGAAGTAGCCATTAGCTGTTGCTTTCAATAAACCAATAGCACAGTTGTACAGTTATCTTAGGTACCATACATATAAGTTCTCTGTTCTTTTTCTTTGCTTTTTGACAATCTGAACAACTATTTTGAAGATAACAGTATATAATATGACATTAATTGTTTCCTATCATCTTGTTTTAAAATTCTGTATTGTTTTAAATGTTTTTATTCTCTATAAAATAAAATTTAGAAGCAAAAATAGAAATAATAGGAACAAAAAGAAAGTTACTGTAATCTAGAATTGCCGATGTATCTAAAAGTGTACTTTGCTGTAGTATAATTCTTTTATATGATTTATGTGCATAATATGTCTTTACATTTTTTTACTTTAGCTGTTAATCTATGTTTTTGAAAATTAGTTTCATAAAGACTTTAAAAAATAAATTGTACATTGGCCTTCACCTTTCTACATTTTAAGGAATCAGTTTTTTCTTACATGTTACACTTTTCTCAGTATAAATTTTGCTTTAATTTTAATTTATTGTATTGTATGAAATATTTACAATTTAATTGCATAGTATGAAAATGTGAATTATTTCTTAATGTTTATACTAATATTTCTCTAAGGACAATGAACACAAGCAATATGAAAATCCACTGAATATTTCTCTAAATATCTCAAAACTTTACTTACTATATTTTATATAATAGCAATAGATCCATTAAATATATATTTATGTCTTTAATCCATGTAATTCTTTTGGTTAGCTGTATCAAGTAGGAGGAGTTCATGACTAAAAATGTCAACATCATTACCACTATGGACATCTCCATAAATATATTAAAAATATATTCTGTTGGGGATTAAAGTGCCAGCATGCAGGCACAGGGGCCAGCGGTTTAATCTCTGGGCCTGCCATGCTAGACCCTCCGCTGGGGTGTGATGAGATCACAATTGAGACTGGACAGAGTGGAGTGCACCTGCAATTCCAGATCTTGGAAGGCTCTAAACAGTCGGATCACTATGAGTCTGATCTAGTAGTGAGACCCTGAACACTCTGTACACCCTTCCCTATATATATATTATGTTGACTTTGATTCAAATATATTGTAATGTAATTTTCTAATGTGGTCTTAGAAATCACTTTTAGGGTATGCTAAATCAGAAATTACATCCTATGAGACCAAATGATGTTATCAAATATTCAAAATTCCCATGAGAATCTGAAAAGTTTTTCATGCATTGCTTTAAAAGCTGTTTGCTTTCTGATATTTACTGGGAGATCTGTCATGTCCCCTCCTCTCTCTATCACCTCCTAACCCTGTCAAAGAGTTCCAGGTGATACAAATCACAGCTGATTCAAGCTGATCAAGCAGGTCAAGAAAACTGTAGGAGGGAGTATTGATTTCAGATGGTGGTCTTGTTCAACATCTGTTATTTGCTTCAAACATTGCTTCTCCGTGAATGAGTTCAAGATTGGGGTTGGTAAAGCTTGGATGAAAAACACTGCAGATGGTTTTCTGGTAATTTCTTGGGGTTGTCTCCATTTCCCAAAATAAGTAAGTATACTTTACTGAAATATTGTTATTTGGTGTCAAATTAATTGATCATGCCATCTTAATGGTTTTGCAAGGTTGTGGGTTGAATACCCTTAATTAAACTCCAAGTAAGTTAGACGTGCTTATGTTTCTAGGTAAAACCTAAACAGCACCGCTGTGGGCACTAGTGCTGGAAACTAAGTAATTGGTAGCATCGGTTATATTAGTAATGATATCTGAGACCAAAGGTTAGGAACCTCTGCTCTTGTGGCAAGAACACACTAGATCACCCCCAGACATACCTCTCCATGGTTCGCAATGCCTTTCAAAATGATTAAGAATAAAAGAGGACTTCTCCCTCATGGCTTACTTCAGGAACAGGTAGAAACTTGTCTGAATGTTTTTTCCCTAGATTATTTTAACCCCTCACAGTTAATTTCAAATAAACTGGATCCATGTCTGCTGTCATTTTATGGTTTGGAAGTTGTGATGGAGGCATGAGGCACAAGTGAAATTCCTGTTTGCCAGTTTAGTATGGGTTTTATCTTAATTAAGTTTCTGGCTTTTAATCTTATTAGAGTTTCAAATATGTTCCAGGATACTGAACATGAAGAAAACAAATAGTAACAAGTGAAGAGATTCAGAACACCTACCTAGGCATTGAGAAACACTTGAATGGGCTCTAAGATTTTTATGGTCTCTTTATAGTATTTTCTAGCATTTGAGGGGAAAAAAAGCTCTATGTCTTTCAGTACCTTTTTTTTCTTGCAAACCAACCATTTACTTGAGAGAGAGTATAGCAATAACTGAAATTACATTAGAAGCAACACAAACCTAAAAGATCAGAATGACAGGCATTCCAAGCAGTTTTAGTGTTACACATTGCTATCTTCAGTGTGAAAAATCTGTTGGAGGTTCTTAGAACTATTGTTTCATTCATCCCATGGATATAAGTGTATGGTTTTGCTCCTGCCATATTTCCTATCTTTCATGCTTGCAGACTCTTCATTGTTTAAGCCTTGAGTTTTTGATTTTTAATCAGCTGTGCTTTGTCTTTCCATTTTTATTTCTTCTTTTGAGTTCTTACACTATGGAGACTATACGATATTTATACATGTAGGCCTGGTTTATTTCACTTATGAGTATACGTCCAAGGTACATCCACTTATATATGAAGGTACATCCACATATATATATGAAGTCTTCTAATTTATCATTCTTTATAGCTGAGTAATACTCCATTGTAAAAAAATAGCACATCGTTTTCAACCATTCTTCATATAATGGACATCTTGGTTGTTTCCAAGATTTGGCTATCACAAATTGTGCTACTATAAATATAGGTGCACAGAGATCATTATGATATGATGTGTTCAGTTCTTCTAGGAAAGTTCCCAGTAGCTGGATTGAATGGCATTTCCAGTTCTAGTTTTTAAGGACTCTCCACACCGATTTCCATAATGGTTGCACCAGTCTGCATTCCCACCAACAGCGGAAAAGTATTCTTAGCCTAAGGAGAGTCACCTAGAGAGAAAACATTCTCTCAGGCTTTCACAGAGAGCAAACTGATCAAGCAATGGCCATGACTCAACCAAATGGCTGACACTGATAACAGTTCTACAAAACATTTCCATGATTTCAAGGCAAATCCTGAGAGGATGTGACTGACCCTGGGAAATACAAAAGTTCCAGGTTTTGTTATAGAGGTCTTGCTTTAACTTACCCCTTAACCACCCAGCAAAAATGTTTAACCACAAGGCATAAAAAATAAAGTTAGATTAGTATTCTGAGCTGTAAAAGCCTTAAATCAATAGCTTCTAACATTGCCAGTTTTGCCAATAACCCACTACAATTATGGAATATTGGACTATGTATACAACTACTTTCTCTTAGTTCAATGAGTAGAAAATTTTGTACCAATAGTGATTAGAAAAATTAACATGTCTGCATTCTGTGCTCTAAATAACTACTATGAGGACAACAGTATGCATTGTATCATTTATTGGGAATGTACTACTAACATGTTTTGAAATTTTCTCATTGTTTTTTATTAAAAGTAATAAAAAATTAAAATAAATAAATATGTTGTCAAATTTGCTAAAAAAAAACAACAACAACAACAAAAAAACTCTATGTGGCCCCCAGGCAAGGAAATGTTAAAAGATAAATAATAACAACAGAAAAAAAATTCTGTTTCAAAAAATAGAAAAAAAGTTTTCCCAATAACATCAGCATGTGTCAGAAAATGTTCTAACTATCATGCTTCTTTCCCAGCACAAACTTTTAAGGTAGAAATTGTTAAGAGTCTCCATTTCAAAGAAGACGAGTCAGAATGTTAGGAGGGTTAACAGCTCTGCTCTCAGTCATACAGCTACTAATCCAGCTGGAGAGTTGATTCAGGCTCAGGAATTCTAGCTCTAGATCAATGTCCTTAACCATTAGATTATTCTATTGTAATCATTCTTTGTTCCACATAATAATTCTTTTAGTGGGCACATTAAATAAATAACTCAATTGAAATCATTTGAAAGACTTAACACTTGAAACTTCTACCTTTAGTGTGTTTGTAAAGAAAAGCTAAGCATCAAAAGAGGCACCCTTGATAAAAAATGAGCCTATGATTCTGAAGTTGATATTTGAGAAGAGCAGCAAGGAGCATGTAGATTGCTCAACCTCTTTGTGAAAGGATAGCACTCTGGTTAAAGAACAATAATAGAAACTTAGGAATCTGAAATTATTGCATAGCTACATTGTCCACTTTATTGATGTAGAAGCAATGGAACGAGGAGAAGAATAGACAGAAAGAAGCAGACAGCAAGTCCCAGAAACTGTTTACAAAACAAATTTAAAATGAGTAGATTTTTTATTTATTTCATCAGGGATAGAACTCAGAACCTTACACTTATACTTGACAGGCAGGCACTTAAACCATTGAGCTATCTCCCCGGCCCATGACTATATTATCTAGTTATTAAAATCTGTATTCTAGCACCCAGTGTGGGCAGAAAGAAGATGTCCTTTATAAAATTCTGATTTTGACGGAAACAGTTTGGGATTAATCACATGCAGACGCAGTTTAGGAGTCAAAATGGCTTATCTATCCAGATAGGCTAAAATCCAGATGAGCTATTAGTACACAGTGTTCATTTCAAAGAACACCACTACTTTTGTTATAAGACCTTGAAGCATGTAAGGCTTTTATTTTGTTCAGGTTAAGGGACAGACAAAATAAGACTTATCTTCAAACAACATGGGTTGAAATTCAACTAGCCAAATGGCTAGAATTCTAGGGCAATGACAGAAGTCCTTCTGGCTGAGTTGAGTTTACTTTGGAGGTTTAAATTTGCCAGAACCTTTAAGGAAATTACCCAATGCAGGCTTTCATGTTCTAGTTTATGAGAATCAACTTTAATAAGCTCAAGACCAAACCTACTGCAAAAGTTTCTTGACTTAAATATTTTATATATTTACTAAAGTTTATTTTTATATATTAATACCTCAAAATCCCCTCCAATGATGACATATGTCACCTTAATTTTATATGTAAATAGAATGTTCATACTATTATTTGTGGGTTTTGCATCTTAAAATTAAATCATAAATGTCTTCAGGTGAGATGTGTTTCTGAATATTTTATGTATCTAAGTCTATAAACAACTAATGCTTCTGTATTATGTAAATGCTTTGAATAAAAATTGCCCTCTCTATGAAATATGAAAATATATAGTTGAAAAGGTGAGATTATTATGTCTGTCTATGACTTATGGTTTCTAGCTCTCATACTGATAAAAATGAGGAACCAAAGTAAAACACCAATTAAATGTTTCAAAGAACTCTTAGAATAATTCCAGAACCACAAAATTAAATGAAACAGTGCTAAAAAATGATATGAAGTTCATTTTTGAACTGGAGAATTTCAAATTCATTATGATTTTAATTTTCCTCATCTTCAATAATAAGCCTCTCATACTTAGCAGAATGAAGGCATTTTTTATTTAGTATGAGTGAATCATCTGTGTGGACAACATAAAAGAGAATAATTTAGATTTTCAGAACTAAAAACCTATTTCGATATTCTGCATTGATTTCACCTGGTGGGAGTTTTTTTAAAAAACAGAATTTTTAAAGTATTTTTGTATCAGAAGAGAAAGCAATCTTCTAAGGTCTGTTTCCCAGGTTAATACTCTTTAACAGCTTAGCAGACAGTAGGAAAAATATCTGTGATAATTCCTGTGGTAGCATTGATAGAAAAATTTTAAAAATATATTATTTATTCTATTTTCTGTTGGAATACATTAGGTACAGATGCCTTGGCAGTATAGCTACATCTCTGTGGGTCCTACATAGCAATCTCTGTCTCATGGCTCTTAAAGATGTAAATAAATTTAGCTTTCATCTAACATTGAGGTTTGGAAGAAAATACCACATCCTTATGATACTTGACTTAAACTTTCTGTGGTGTGTGTAGTGTGTTTCTATCAATTCCCTGTCTTTAATTCTGCAGCAATCTTGGGCTGCAGTGCCTTTACCTCTGCCCTGACACTACCCATATGAAGAATTCATTCTTTCTCTATCATACTCATTCTAATATTAACACATCCTACTTTAACTGAAGGTTTATTATTCTAGGGATGTAAGAAAACTGAAGCTAAATACTAATCATTATTTTTCTTTAAAGGCTATCAGCAACCCTGCATTGTCATTCAAACATCTTTCCTATCCAGATAATCAAACATCTTTACCCAGATAATTTTGTCTTCCATTTATATATAGTTATGCTATAAACCAATCATCTTAGTTAACACATCAAATTGAGATTTTACAAGAAATGTGATATTTGATATTACAGTTGGAGCAATAACACATCCATCATTTGCTATGTCTGAAAGTTTATTGTCAGAGAATATTGTATGGACTACTCCAGAATGTGGTTAGCGTTGCTGGATCCTGTAGAAGATCTGATGAAGTTACTTAGCTGTTAGTGCATATCCCAAGCAATGTGGAAATGGATGCCTTTAAAGCATGAAAATTTCCCTAAGGAGCTCTGACCATTCTCTTTGTGCTGCTACTTATTTCTCCCTGTGGCTTTCTTCAGAAATTCACTTTCTAGCACTTGTAGGTCCAGATCGCCACACCCTTGCATAATGAAGTCTGAAGTGATTAGCATAAAAGCATTATGGAGGCCACTGATGTCCTGTTCTATTTTGTGACTACAGATCTGTTATGGAACACACTATAATTTTTCTCACTAGCAGTAAGGGTTCATTTTATTACTTAAACACTAACAGTTAGATTTGCAGGAAGTCATTGAATGTATCAAGCCCTGAGTCTAATTGTCAGACTTACATGACATTTTGATGTAGAATTTTTTGTACCTAGTTGTGGCCCAGTAGACAAATTTGGTCCTATCTTTATAAAAGAGGCCTTTTTATCTTGCTAATTGATTCATAAGGACAGCGCCAGTCTATATCCATGGGATAGTGATAGGACTTTCTAAAATATTTGTTCTTGTATCTGGGCAAATACAAAAGCAGAAATAATCTAATGGGTTATGTGTTCATTTGGCAAGAAAAAGAAAATATCTGTAGTGTACATATTCAGTGCTTTAAACAATGTCTTGCCTTGTGTTATAATTATTATTTATTAAAAATGTTAAAGTTCATGTTTTCAAGAAATAGCATTGAAAGAGAAAGATACAATCACTTAGGTCTAAATGATATTGACTCCCATCTCTTCTGTATTTGTTTTAGGGAAATCTTAAAATACTAATTTTCCAAAATGTTGAACTTATAAATTTTGCATTTTATATCCTAATAAATTTATACCTTATGACATCTATTACTTAATCATAAAGAAGTAATTCATCTCATTTTTCATTTTAAATGTTGCTTCACTTATATTTTAAAGTAAAAATAGTAAAATAATTCATTGAAAATAAGTGAGTGAACTGGAAATTGATTTGTGCTTTGAAGGGTCTTTAATTAGGATGTTGGTTTAGATTTTCAATTGCACATTGGGCTTAGTTCTACATTTTAAATATTAAATTGTAGCTCACTTTGCTACTGTGCTTGAAGTGCAGTGTAAATATGGAATGTAATCGTGTAGTCACAGTGTGCGAGAGCTTGCAGGGCTTTTCAACCCGATAATAGCACATTTGACCTATATTTTGTCTCTTGCTGACAAGAAGAGTGAGTGAGAGTGGATGTAATAATGCCTACTTCATAACACTGACATAAATTTTTAAAATTTTATGTATTGTTTTCAAAAACTTTTTTTCAATTGTGTAACAGAAGGAAATACACAAACAAAAACAACTGCCAAGTAAATTGACAATACTAACCCACATAACTACATAACTTCTAATAAAATATAAATCATATATAAGTGTATAAAATATATAATGCCTACCTGTTATGATGTATAACATAAATAATAGAATATAAGTAACAAATAGTTATCTAACCAAGCAGAAATGTAAGAATAGGTTCCTGAAGTTCTATAGAGTGACCAAACAATATTAATATTTCATTTGCCATGATAATTCATAATTAAATTAATGATCTTTATTGCAAAGTAAATGTATAGGGTATGTGGAATCATTCACTATGGGGATTTATTATTTAATAAATTTGTATTGTATACTATTTCTAACAAACAACTTTAAATTTAAATTTTGTATATTTTTAACTCTCTTGTTTATTTACTTACTTATTTATGTGGTACAGGATCTTTGTGTACAGCTCAGATTCATAGTGCTCCTCCTGTCTCAGCCTCCCCAGTGCTGTGATTACAGGAATGTGTTACCATGGCTCATTTCAGGGCTAGTGGGCTAATATTGCCTGGGCCAGCAAGAGGTACCAGAAACCAAACCTGAGTCATTACACTTTCCAGGCAAGCCTTTAAACCTTCCAGCTGTCACTCCAGTTCAAGATATGTGTGTATGTATGTATGTATGTATGTATTTGTCTGTATTTTAGGGAAGGGTCTACAGGGTGTTCAGAGTCTCACTACTAGGTCAGACTTGTAATGCTCCACCTGTTTACAGCCTCCCAAGAGCAGGGGTTACAGGCGTGTGCCACCATGCCCAGTCTCAATTGCCATCTCAGCGTGCCCTGCAGGCAAGTTCAGCACAACAGGCCCAGGGATCAAACTCCAGGCCCCTGTGCCTGCCTGCAGGAGCTTTAATCTGACACATTTAATTTTAAATTGAACTTTCTTAATTTAAAATTCTATGATTTCTTAAAGCACAAAATTTTCTTTTTAATATCCAAAAACAATATGTACTGTAAATGAAACAAATTTGTACATATCTTAAAATATTTTTGAAACAATGAAATAAATAACTGGGGGGATTGTTTTAATTTTTCCCTACTGCTTAGTTATCTGTCTTGTATTTTGCTGCACACATAGTTTCTGACTTAAGAGACACCATAGGCTATTTAAGCTTGTGTGTCTGACTCATTTCCCACTTGCCTATGAATGCCTCAATTTTATCTTTCTTTATGGCAGCATAGTGATCCATTGTATGTAAATATATTTTTAATCCATCCATCTATTGATTAACATAATCAAATAATAATTTCTAGCTATGTGGAAATGAGAAGAATTCTTCTACATTAATGTTAAGAATGTAAGCTAGTATAAATACTATGAAGGTGCCTCAAAAATAATTAAATTAGAAATTGCATTTGATCTAACTTTCTCCTTCATGGATAACTTTTTTTAAAAAAAGACGAAGTCAGGGCTGGTCAAAGAACTCAGAGGACTAAAGCACCTGCTTAGGCATGTGCAGGGCCTAGGGTTCGATTTCCATGGGGCAAGCTGAGATGGCGATTTAGACTGGGCATGGTGGCAGAGCCCTGTGATCCCAGCATTAGGAGACTGAAAATAGGAGGATCACCACAAATTTGACCTGTGTAGTGAGATCATGCAGGTCTTGCACTAAGTACATTAAAAAAGTTTAAGTTATCATAATACAGCGACACTGCATATGTATATCTGTGTTTATAGTAGCATGGTTGATAATGGCGCTTGAAAATTCCACAATTTCTAAGCAAGCATAATAGCCCCTTAGAATGACATCAGTCTCAAAATGTAAATTCACTAAGATCTTTCCTATTTACTTTGTCTGTAAAACTTTATATTACATTTATACACTACTTTTAAAGTTATAGCCAAGTATTATTAAATTTAAAGTATAGTGTTAATTGGCCTGGGGATATAGGTCTGTGTTACTGTGCCTGCCTGGCAAGCACAAGGTCCTGAGTTCAATTCCTGGTACCAAAAAATAATAAAATAAAATATAGTGTCAAAAATCTAAATAACACCTGTACATTAGTATCTGAAGGATATTATTTTTATTTCACTTATTTATACCTCAAATGGAGTGCAGTGTGGTCAGGTAACTTGCCTAACTTTTCCTAAGTAACATTCTGATGCTCTCACTGACAAGTGTACCTGTCTTCCGTTAACCACCTACCCTAGGGCCACTGAAGCCTGTAAATATTATTAATTGTGGCTGATAGAGCCATCCATTATCATACGAAGCGTGGATCAAGTGGTTTTCCCTCAAGTTAGATTTCTCATCGCTTATCCTTCCAAGAACACGCTCTGAAGCCATTTTTCAATCTAATATAAAACAAGAACATTACAGGCTCTGCGGTTTTGATAGATTGTGCTGTGTATATGCCTCACTGCATTGTACTATCCTTCAACTCTCTTCTGCATCACTTTTAGCTCAAGTCTAAATTAGTGCCCTAGTTTTGATATTTAAATGTTACACCCAATTAAATTAAGAAATTTACCTCATTTAAATATGATGCATTTGGTTTTTATTCAATGTAATAGGCATGGAGATTATAGTCTTGTCTTTTCATATTTCTTCTCCAATGGTTTCCTGTACAATTTCTGTATGAGAAAAGCTCTTTTACCCTCTTTCACTTGGAATTTAACAAGGGCAAATGTCTCTGTTCTGTATTTTCTTAACTCTTACATAGTCATCCAGAGATAGCTTCCTGTCCACTGTCTTAGCATAATTTTCCATCTTAATTGAGTGGTGTCCATAGCCCTCATGAAGCTCATTTGGTAATGGAGCTACAGAGAATGAAGATGTCAAACCTTTTTGTGCTAAGTTACAATTGTAAAGTCTTACAAGGAAGAACGGGAGAGGGATTTTGAAGCACCAAGAAGGCTGCAGGGATTTCTGTTGTTGACTCTCTGAGATGCTTTCTTCTAACTTTTCTCCTCTCCTTCTTTGGACATAAAATGCTGGCACTTATGACATGCAACATGGGATCACAAAACATTAGTGGTAAAACCTTTTTTTTTCAGAGCCTAAACTTTTTGCTACTCTTTCTCTCTGTCTCTGTCTCAATTCTCTGTCTCTGTCTCTCTCTGTCTCTCACGCTCCCCCTCTCTGTCTCTGCCTCTTTGTCTGTCTGTCTCTGTCTGCCTGCCTGCCTGCCTGTCTGTCTCTCCCTGTTTCTCTTTTTTGCAGTCCTAGAAGATGTTACTTATTTAACTAACTTTAAGTAAACTCATAATGTTAGTAACTTGGTAACTTAGAATTCTTAACTCCAGCTTGAAATTCCTCTTGAAGATCTGGACATGCAAAAATACTTTTGTATTAAAATCTTCATGTTGTTTTCATAGGAATCTCAAAATTATCAAGTATGCCTAGAAGATTTCTCTCTCAAGTCTGTCTTCTACCTTCTTCTGTCTCCTTCACCTCAATGCTGGGATGGCATGCCAGCTGAGCCACGGGGCCATGTCAGGCACCAGGGCTCCAGTTACAGCCCTGACTTCCTCTCTCCACCTGCCATTCATCACTTTGGCCTTTTATCTTATCTCCACGGTTTGTTCAAGTGTATCCACCTCACCTCACCCCCCCCCCACACCTTTCTAGTTCAACCTGGAGATTCTACAGTAATCCCATTAGTGCTCTCCTTACTGCCACTGCTAATCACTCCAGTTCCTTTCTTAGAGTTGCTAGGGTAAACTTTTAAAAGCGCAAATGGAATCACAACAGTCTCATCTGCTTGATATCTGTCAAGTCTGTCTGTCCTTCAAATATAAATGAGCATATTTGCACTTGGATAAAATCCCAACACTTTCCTGCAGCACCTGCCTTTATTTCCGTCTTCATCTCCTCACTTCAGCATCATTTATCATTGGTCACTCTGTTCCTCTCACATTTGATTTATGACTATTCCTGGAACTTGAAAGGGACTCTCCAGCTTTAGAACCTTCATACAAATCATTCCCTGAGCCTTCAGCTATGAGCTGCTCTCCTGGTTGACTATTGCTCATAATTCAGTTCTCATGTTCAATGTTACTTCTGCATGAGATCATCCCCACGGGTTCTGCCTTTCATGGTCTCTCATTCACCTGTTTTATTTTTTGTCATTTTTTATAATATAGTTGCTTTTTACATTTACTTATGTAAATCCTTGCATTTAACTTAGGTATTATGAGGTCTGGGATAAGTTTATGCTATTCACAAATGGACCTCACATGACTAGTACAGTGGTTGTCACATGTCAGTGTGTAATTAATCTGCCACCTGGCCAGATATAGTCAGGAAAGATACAGTCATATATCCATCCCTAGATGTAAAAATGGAGAATATTTTCCATTTACCAAGTGGATTAAAACACATGGATTTAGAGTGAAAAAGAAGTCCATCCTTTCTTAAAAGGTATGAATAGGTTAAGTATGCAAACTTAAATATGAATATGAGATCTATTTTTGGGCTGTTTACTTTTTGGGGGAAGCTATTTACTAACTTAATGACTTTGTGAGACTCAAGCACATGGAATTACTCTTCATGTATGAAATAAGAGTATTCTGTTGTCTGACAAATACTTATAGATTTTATGGAATATAAAATTTGAAAAATTATTGCTTTTGTATTAGACATTAATTTGATAAAATTTGTATTTATTGGTGGCCTTCTGCTATCTTATTTACCTCCTTCTAATTTTCCTGCCATTTCAAACACCATTAGGCCTCGTGAGAGTCTCCTATCTATTTGGGCATGTCACATACACAATAATGTACTGATTTAGAATCTGTCAGTGACCTTCTTAAATAATGCAATGCTTGTCAAAACTGTTTATTATTTGCTGACTACAGCACTTTAGTATTATATAAAGACTAATGTTCCTTCTAAGTCTTGAAAGAATGTGTTTCAATTTTACAGATACAATGATACATCTGAATGTGACATTATTAACATATCTGAGAATTTTATCTTCTAAAGTGAAAGTATAAACCTAAATGCTCTTTTTCTTATCCCAAGACGACACACGGTATTGAGCATTTCTAGCAGTAGAGATGGCATTTACACCAAGGGCTACATTTTCTCATGGCCTAATTTTGTTTTCAGTCAAGTGTCTGAGGGCATGAAATGGAGCGCAAAACCTTGTCCAGATACAACAAAGAAACCACCACTTAATGAGTTTCTCCTCTTTGTTGCCAGCTTCACACACAGTCTCCCAATCATCCCCACATAGGTAGCAAGACTGTAGTTGAAAAGATATTGAACAGGATTCAGAAAAGTAACTCCCCAAGGTTATGCAGCAGGTGAGTCACACAGGCCACAGCAGCTGTGGGCTGGTTTTTTTTTTTTTTTCACTGAACCACTCTGCTTGTATCCTTGTTGCTAGTAACTCTGACATCTACCAAATGAAGCAGTTTTCTCTCCCTATCTCTTGACTTTACTTGAATATTAATGGATCTTAATGAAAACTCTTAATGTTATATTTGCAAAAATATATTTGACTGGTTAGCAGCTGTGGATGAGGCTCTGAGAGCCCCTCCCTGGCCTCTGTGTCTGCCTAGCACGGCAGCCATCTCTGCCACCCCTCTCCTAAGTGCAATTATCTTTAAATAGCAAAAGAAGCTACCAAACAATAAAACCTTTTGTTGAAAGCCATTTTTCTGGGAAATATGGGTGCTCTCCTGCAGGTGACCCTTGTGGTCAGTGGCAGAATGATTTAGAGATACAGAGATTGTCCCTTTGCCTCAGGGCTGGAGAGTGCTATAGATTCAGTCATGTTTCAGAGCGCCCCACAGAACCAGGCTGATGGTGTCTTGAGCAAAATTGTCATCACTGCTTGGCATCTGCCCCTCAACGATCTACTTCTCCCTCCATTACAAACCTAAGAGCTCTTCCTTGCAAATGATCCCCACCCTGTTGCAAGGTCACAAACTCTTTTCTCTAGGGGGACATGATGCAAGACAAACGACTCTGCCATTTTACTATTTTTAAGAACGCTTTATGATAACAGAACAACAATGACACCAAGGCACAATTTAGTAAAAACTGTTTTGCCTACCCACAGGTCTATGTTAAGCAGAGGAAATATCTTACGAATGACACTTAAGGAAAACAAAATCATTCTAAATGTTATAAAATATTAGATTTGTCTCTTTGGAAAAGGAGAAAACAAAAAAAGATAAAAAGTATACAGTATCACTAGGCACACCTAACAGGGCAAAGTACAGTACATGACAAGGAGAAAAGAAAACAGGTTTTGGTAGAATACATTACAAAAATTACTAAATGCCACTGGATGGACTGTGAAAGCAAAATTCCATTTTCTCCTTGATGTTTGCTCTTGAAGATAGCAGGACTAATTTGGAACAGAAGGAATATACTGTTATTTCTTTTTAAGAAATAGAAACTAGAATGATTCACTAGCATTGCAAAGTTATTTGGTAAGAAGTTTAATATTATTCATGAGTTATATCATATGCCCACACTATTTTCTTAATGTATTTGAGGGGGTAAAAAAAGAAATGCCACAGAAAATAGAGCCATGAAAGAGAAAATGCCTGCAGTGTTTTCTATCAGTCATGTAGGTGATTATGTGAACATGTTGCCCACATGAGTGCCATCATGAGAATCAGAATTGTTTAGTTCCTAGGGAATCTCTAATCATCACTCACTTTACTATGAATTACTATGTAGAAAACAATCACAAATTTACACATTTTCCCAGTATTGCAATGTTTGGAGTAAACATTTCACCTTAGCGTTTCTCACAATGGCACTATTTTCTTTGAACTAATTTCTTCTTTCTAGCTTTGAGTAAACCACCAAGCCATTTATTTAAGTTGTCTGAATAGGAAACTACTAGAGCTGAAACCTAGGAATTGGCATACTAAAATATTTCAGACAGTGCCCTTTAAATTGGCACATATTTACCCTGGTAATCAAAAAGAATTTGACCTAAGTAGGTACATAGAAAATATGGGAACACTTTCTTAGAACCTCAGTTTCTCTCTGAATACTTTCCTAGAACTGGCTCACAACTGTTTAGTTGTTTCTTTTCAATTTCTCTTCTTTAAAATAATCAAATTTTGTTCTTTGCTAAAGAGAACTATATTATTGTCCTGGGTGCAATTGTTATACTTGTTCATACTGTATAATCTTCCATATATATTTTTGGTTTTCTTTTTAACCAAGAGACAACTAGAAATTGTGTCCCTCTCACTGGCAGTGTGTATCAGGGAAAGCAGAGATGTTTGATACAAAATAATGAAGGTGGTTAGTGATTTTTCTCCTTCAACCAAAATCTCAGGACAAGTTCCTGTTGGCTTATCTTATCTCCTTCCTACATATCTATCTATCTATCTATCTATCTATCTATCTATCTATCTATCATCTATCTACCCATTTATCATTTATCATTTTACTGTTCTATACCTTCATCATTCTATATTTTTCTGGAATTGGAACAAATTTATTCTTACTGGCATTTTTCCTTGAGTTGCTAATTAAGTTAGATAATTTTGACAAGATTGTAAGCCCAATTTAGCTTATTGTTTTTACACAGAGGACTAGCCTTTTATCAATTACCATAAATTAAATAATCTAAATCTACAGAGACCAACAATTGATTACAACCTATTTTCTGTCTTAGCTTAGACTGCTCTTACAACATACCATAAAACAGGTATATCACAAGCATCAAAACTTTTTTCTTACATTTCTGGAGGTTGGAAGTCTGAGGTCAGTGCACTTTCACAGATTTTGACAAGTGTCTTATTAGATTACAGAATGGCTGCATTCCTGATGTGCTTTTTCCTTGTAGTGAAAGAGGGGAGCTCCAGGCTTTTCATTTCCTAAGAACAATAATCCCATCGTGGGGATCCTATACTCATGAGTTCTCCTACTGAATGCCTTCCTAAATGTCCATCTTCTAAAATTCACAGCTCTTAATAGTAGGGCTTTGGTATAGATCAGACCTTGAATGTCTCCAGGGGTCTTTGTGTTGTTAGGCCAGGTAAATAGATAGGTTTTCCACCATGTCACAGCAGAGAAACAGGCAGACGGAAAAAGGGAAAGGGGTTTTATTTTCTTGGAGGACACAGAGAATTCAGGGAAGATCAGGAATTCTCTGAATTGGAACAAAGGGTGACTGAGCCTTTTATGGCCTTTTGCCAGGGGTGGGGTTTGAGAAGGATGTTTAGATTTACCTGAGGAGCTGTTTGGGTGGGACAGGTGGAAGGAAATTACACCCTGGGCTGAGTTGGAGAAGAAGAGGGAGGTGGTCTTTGGGAAGATAAGAGCTTCAGCCATATTAGATGACCACTATAATGATCCAGCAATTCATACTAGGGCCATAACCTATCAAATATGTATAGGGGTAAAACCTTGCTGCTATTGAGAGAAAGCTAGAACCCATGTAAGACTGTTCATATGCCTTCAGAGTGTTCTTTTTTCTTTCTTTTTTTCCAAAAAGAACACTACAGAAACTTGCAAGGAGCCAGCCAAGTTACTGAGTCAACTCTGACTTACTTTTTAGGTCACCTAGAGAGACACTTGGCTCATTAAGATCCTGAAATACTCATATCCACACAAGCACTACCGTCTATCATCTTTCTCTTTTGAATATGTGATCTCTGCCCAGAAAAGTATTCATTCGGTTTCTTTTTCAGTCTATTTTCTATGACCTTGAATATGGCGTGCCCAGACATGTGTTGGTCATTTTTCCTTTTTAAACATGTACTTTGTAATGTTCACCTGAACATGCTCAGAAGTGAGCCTACCCCTACTCATGCCTTTCTGTATAAATGTATAAGCTCCCCAATAAAATCTCCATAGCTGTTTGATCAGGGAAAACACTGCTTTGTAAATAACCCCAGCGCTCTCTTGCTACACATAGGCATCTGTTTAGTTGTATTCCCTGGCTTTGTATTTATCCATAGGCCAGACTACTATACTCAGTGACACCATGTCTGAAGGCCTGGTTGCTGTTCTTTGGCATTAATGTGAGGTTCTGGAACCTTTAGTACATGTGGCTGTATGGGAGGAGAGTAGTACTTCTTCTTTAGCACTATGTCTCTGGGGTGGATACCACAACTTGGCCATTTCTTGTCTATTTCTTTGCTTTCTACTTGCCATGTGGCAAACAGAGCTTACCTACCTCACCTTCATGCAATTATATCTTTTGCTTGCAGAGGCAACAGGAGTATGTGGTCATGCACTGAAACCTCTGAAATCATGAGCTAAAACGAACTATTATTTTCTATTATTTCAGGTATTCTGTTACAGGGATAGGACTGCTGTGGGCTTTGCCATGTATTCTGGGGTTCATAAGTATTTATTCTACCATAGTGTATAATACAAAACATGATGGAGGTAGCATCCTTTATGGGCATTGAACCTATGAAAATAACTGTAGGCATCAACTTTGTGTAATGCTGTACACTACTTTTCAAAAATTTTGAGTGTACCACTCAAAAGTTTTCCTCAAAATTTTTCCAATTATCTCTCCTTGGGAAAATTTTAAAACATAAAGTCTGTTAAGAAAAGTTCTCATACAGACTTCCTTTCCATTTTTGCTATCTACTTTCCTGCCCATGAGCGTACCTGAGAGAGAGAAAATCTATCTTTATAGAGGAGGACAAAGGAAAGACCTGAAAAATATCTCAGTACCAGTGTAATGTGAATATTAAAGAACGGGTGATGTCTAACCACATACACCTCTGGATATGAGTCAAGGTAGAAAAAGAGAAAGGAAAGAGATCAGAAAAAGCTAAGCAATGCAAAACAGAGATGGGAGATATTTTCAGAGTAAAATGGTTTTGTAGACTGGTTCACTCAATTTAAATTCCTAGTCATTTTAATATTTTTTACCACAATATAATAATTTGGGAAATTTTTAAGTGATATTTGGCTTTCTTTTAAAGTAATTTTGATAATGCAGAATAGAATCTGTGTTATCTCAGTTTTTTGTAGATAGAAAAGAACACATATTTACTTTAAGTAATTAGATAAATCCATGCATAAGAGAGTTAGCTGTATGATTAAATTCATCTTTTGGGGGCCCGGCAGGATGGCTTAGTGGTCTAAAGTGCCTGCTTAGGAAAGCTTAGGCAGCTGCTGGGACCGTGGTTCTATCCCCGGCACCACATGCTGCGCCAGACCTGCCCTCAGGGTGGGGTGAGCCGGCCATAAAAATAAACAAAAGTTCTGAAACAAGAAAAAAAATAACTAAAAAAAATACATTCATCTTTTGAAAGAGCATCTTAAAAACCACACTTTTCTCTGGAATAATTTCCAATCCTATCACAGCGTTATGGAGTAAAAGATGAAACAGTTGTCTATGCATTCCAGGCAGCAAGAACATAGTTAGCATTCGTTATTTTTGTGATAGTCTCCCACGAGCACATTTACTGCAGTTTTCTGAAAAAAAATTCTCTCACTTCAGCCTATGTTTGCAAATGTACTAAATGAACAGGTAGTGTACAGGGTTTTATTAGAAGAAAAAAATACTTACGTCTGTTTATAGACATGACTAATATTTAAAATGGTTATGAAAAAAATCTCAACATCGTGATTTGTAAGTGAGAATCGTGAGGGTCCTGGAAGAGACAATGATACTCTGAGCTGACATAAGAAATAAAATGCATTCAGTATTTAATGCCTTTGGGGACTTTTTTTTTCAGTGTGAACTGCATGTTTTATAAAATTCCTTTCTGTCCTCTGTTCATAAAAACCAGCTCTACCATTATTATTCCACATTAGTTCCATTTGCTGATTTGATGACTATAAAGTTTTGGTGTCTGGATGCAAATTCTGCTTTCTGATGTTAATCTAACAGAGAGAACTGCGGAGGAGAGTCTGTCACTCCCAGCCAAAACCTTGGAGGAGACATAGAGAATCATTTCGAAAAGTACTGTGCAAATCTAAGCAATACAAGATAATTATACGAATTGACTTGTTAGTTCTTAAAGTGAACATTCACATGGGATAAAAGAGAAAAAAGACTATGATTTTTGTGCAAAGATGTGAGTTCTTTTATAGCCAAAAGATATTACTAAGTGTAAAATGCTGCTCGATTTTTGCTAAATCTCACCAATAGCACATCTAGCTATAAATGAAGAACACAGAGACATGAGAGACCTCACAGTGAGTTAAAATTTAGTTTGTGATTAGTCTTAGTGAAGGATTAGTTACGAGGTTAAAGGTGCTGTTTCACAAATATGTGATTTTTTTTTCTTGTCTTTTTGAGACAGGGTCTCGCTATGCAGTTGAGGCTGGCCTTGAGCTCACTTTTGTAGCCCAGGCTGGTCTCGAACTCGCACCAATCCTCCTGCCTCATCCTCCCGAGTGCTGGGATTACAGGCGTGAGCCACCATGCCCGGCATACAAATGTGATTAATTGCATTAACAAAGATTTTTTTTTTTTCACATTTGAAAAGTGGGAGTCCAGTATGAAAAGAATTCCCCAAATTAGTGTTCATGCCTAGAGAAGGTAAATAGAATGAAGTTAAAAGCGAAGCTAACTCTCGTAGACTAAACAATTTTATTTGCAAAGAGTGGCGTTTTCATGGGTATAAGTAATATTCTGTGCAGATAAGATATCACACAGACTCTTCAGTTTTGAGATACAAAGGAATAAATTGAGATGTATAGTTTAATAATAAGCCTTTTTATTCTGAAAGGCAGAGTTTCAATTATTTTACTTTATGATTTGAAGAATCAAACATAATTAAAATAACTATACCTAGAATCAAATTTCTCATATTGCATTATAACTGTGCTTTAAACTAAGTGCAAGAAACATTTACTTCATGACATAATGCTTTGGGCACATGGCACATACTTTATAAACAAGTGTCAACTGATTAAACACACAACTTGGAGAGACCATATGAACAAAATATCTGTCTGCACAGATGTCCATTATACTCTTATGTTACTTAATGATGTGTCTAACATGTTTTCTTGCCCATGCGTCTCAAGTTTTCACCATGAACTTTCATTCCTCAGGGGTTAATTTTATAAGGTCAGATGAGACATGTACTGTGGAGACCGAATAACTCAGGGGAAATGGAGATAAACCAAGAAGGTGTCGGTGGCAGAGGGGCAGATTCTTGGATCTCCATAATCAGTCATAATTTTGGCTTCTTATAGTTCTCAGTGGAAATGTGGAGTAAAGTATTAGCTTTCAAGGTCATATGTTTTGGTCCTTCCAGTCTAAAATTTTCTTACATACATGATAATGTACTTTATAGAGCAGCTCTGAGAGATTGGTTAGAGGGATTAGCTCTTGTGCTCTTGTACTCTTTTCTATTCTTTTCTTTTCTTTCTTTTCTTTCTTTCTTTCTTTCTTTCTTTCTTTCTTTCTTTCTTTCTTTCTTTCTTTCTTTCTTTCTTTCTTTCTTTCTTTCTTTCTTTCTGAACCAGGGATTGAACTCAGGCCCTTGCATTTGTCAGGCAAGCACTTATTCTACTGAGTTATCACCCCAGAACCTGCTCTTGCATTTTTTATGCAAAAATCATACACTCTTTGTTTCTGTCTCTGTCTTTGTGTCTATGTCTGTGTCTATTTCTGTGTCTGTCTGTTTCTGTGTCTCTCTACCTCTCTTTCTTTCTATCTTCTGTTTTCTCTCTCTGTCTCAATCTCTCTTTCTCTGTGTCATTAGTTTTTTACTCAGTCAGCAGAAAACTGGCCAGGCTCAGGGAGGTGGAGTCATCAGAGGAATCTGAAAGATCTACGTAGTTTGTATGCAGAACTGTCTTGTCCTAAATTTCTTCGCACTTTCTTTTGTCATGAAAGGTATTACTTCATATGATCTATTAGAAAATTTTTTTCTTCCTTCATGTTTCATGCTACGGAGGATGGAAGACACTCTTTCCTAGTTTCAGTGTGTGTGTGTGGTCTCACCTCCTTAGTTTATGTTGCCTCCAATAATATGATCAAATTAGGATCTCATCAACAGGGTTTTCCATGAAGAAAGTTAGAACCTTTCTCATCTAATCACCTTCCCAAAGCTTTACCTCTGAACACATGAGATGCTGGGGAGACATTTTAGAACTAAAGTATAATGGTAAAAAATGTGTGTGAACATGTACTGATGAAAAAACATATGTTTGAACTATAGTTTTTTCACCAGTAACAGACTATGCCTTTACAGTTTTCTGATATACTATTTCCTGAGGCTGTAAACATTGTTTTGTTTGTACCTCCCTGCTCTACTGAAACAACTAGTGTAATGTATGTTCCTGTACTGAACTCTTTCTACCTCTGTAGGATTTTTTTTTTTTTTTTTGTATTTTTAGGGAAGGCTTTAACTGGTTGTTTGGGGTCTCACTATTAGACCAGACTCATAGTGATCCACCTGTTTAGAGCCTCCCAAGAGCTGGGATTACAGGCACGCACCACCATGCCCAGTCTCAATTGCCCTCTCAGAGCACTGCAGGGGCAAGGCTAGCATGGCACGGTCAGGGATCTAAGCCTTGGACCCTGAACCTGCTTACAGGTGCTTTAATCGTCTGAGCTATTTGGTCAGCCCTTCCTTTAGGATTCCTATCCCTTATAATTCATAGCACATTGAACTTGATATTCATGTCCTGCATTCATCCCTTTTCTGCCAGTAATGTTCATGTTCTAGAGCATTTGTGGAATATTACTGCAGTGAATGCAGAGGGAAGCTCTATGGTTCTTAATCTCTGTCATTTCTCTTCTATTATATTTATTGATTCATCTGAAAAATGTCTTAATTCTGTGGCCATATAATTTTTACTGACACTTATTAAACAGTTCATTAATATTGCTCTCTATTGGTCCCAGCTCCAATAATTTCTTTCTTTCATATGCTACCCCAACTCCTTGTCACTTCATTGATTCTTTAGCTGAGAGGGGAATATATATATATATATATATATATATATATATATATATATATATTCATAGGGCTTCTTCTTGAAACCCAGATAATGGCTTTAAATTTGAAAGATGAGAATATGATGTCTTAAACCTTAGCATCCTACTGAGTTGCAATCATCACTGCACCTTGCAAGAGTAGAGCCCCTTGAGAAGCTCTACGGTACAAGACGAGGTGGTGGGTGAAGATGGCATGGGATCCTCAGATTCATCCTTAGGAGCATCTTTCCACACTTTACCCAATAAACTTCACTCAACTATATTCATTCTTTATGAATTTAATTATTTTTATTTTTGAACATTGATCATTTCATTTCACATCTTGTAGAGTGTGTTTCTGAACAACACAAATGAAAAAAGACGGCACCAGTAGAACTCATGTTCTAATGGGGGAGACACATTATGAATATTTGAAGAAATAGAAAATGATGATTATAAATTGTGAAAATTAAAATGAAGGAAACAGGCTAAGAGGATTGGGTGTGTGCTATGGAACTGCTCAAAC
The DNA here is from genome assembly GCA_004027025.1 of Myocastor coypus. Taxonomy (NCBI): domain Eukaryota; kingdom Metazoa; phylum Chordata; class Mammalia; order Rodentia; family Myocastoridae; genus Myocastor; species Myocastor coypus. The sequence continues at coordinate 53,606 of PVJA010002633.1, forward strand.
ACAGTCAATAGCTTCTTTGTTCTCTGCTTCCATACAAATACATAACTAGTCCAGCAGCTCCTCCATCATGTGCTATACAAGTGGGGTGGGCAGATCTTTGCTAATTCAGTCTCCTTCTCTCCCTTAAGTCAGGTCTACTCTGTGAAAAATTTTCCAATTTTACCAATTTATACAGTTCTCTACTCTTTGAAATATATATATATATATATATATATATATATATATAATTTTATAGAAGTACATATATTTGTATTGTTTTAATATTTAAGGAAAGATATCTTTATAACTTCCTAGCTCTCTTGATACACAATTCTTATCATCATTTGTAAAGTCCTTTTATCAGCTAGGAATTCCTTTACAGATATTTGTAACAGAAACTTATTTATTTATTTATCTTTTTGAGACAGGGTCTGTCTCAAATGCAGTTCGGGCTGGTCTTGAGCTCACTTTTGTAACCCAGGCTCCAGAACACATATCGATCCTCCTGTCTCAGCTTCCCAAGTGCTGGGATTACAGGCGTGTACCACCATGCCTGGCTATAAAAGAAATTTCTATTTGTGCCAAATAACCTTTTTAAAATTTTCCTCCAGAGTATGCCTCTAATTTCCAAAAGCATAGTATTTTTGCCTTAGTGAGTCAAGTAAGAAATATTCTTCTATAGTATAACCCTAAGTTAACAGGTACATATCATGTGACAAAAGTTTTACATACTAACTTATAGAACACATCTCATTTTATGCACTGAACAACCTTCTGTGATAGCTAAATCTCAATTTGGAAAGGTTATTTTCTTGACCCATTAATATATGCTAGGTTACAGTGGAATGGTTGTAGGAAGCAATACCAACTCTAGTGTGAACACTATCTGAGACAATTTTTAGCTCTGGCCAAAGAGTCTACTTTGATTCGTTGAAAATTTACTTTGTCAATCAGCTACATGCATTAAATATTGACACTTATAAGAAATATGACCCTAAAATCTCCAACCATTATATTTTAATATCCATAGTATATTCTAAATGCAAAAGAAAAAATTAACATTTTTAAAGACTTGAAACCATCGCTTTCATTTTGTCATTAAATTACTTAAATTTTAATGAAGACTTTCAAGTAGAATTAAAATTCATTTTATTGAAGTCTATCTGTAAAACCTAAAAAGCAAAAATTTGAAAGCTTTAGGTTTTCAGTCATAAAAATGATTTGTTAAATTACATGGCAATTATTACTATTATAAATCCTACTTTGTGATCAACCAGCCATGTGCTGCCCTTTAAAAGAAACCCAAACTGCTGACAGATGTCTGTGAGCTTTCAGGCAATAAGATTTTTTTATCAAATTATGCTCTTTTGTTTTTGGCTCTGAAACTAGTTACAGATTCACCCCAAGAAATATATGGTGATAGTCAGCCAATAACTGGCCTTATAATGTACCACAATTGTCCACGAGAAGATTGTAGGATGGAAATATAGTATTTATCTTTTTGCTCTACTCCAAGGAAACATACATGAGTCTAAACAGAAATCTGGAAGGGGTTAGCCCATCCAAAACAATAACTTTAACAATAGACGAGTGAAAATTAGCAATACTAGGAAGACTTTGGTTGGGATGAGAGGCTGATAAATTATCAGTACAATCTTAAAATGTTTCAACTAATTTTACATTTATGTGACACAATAACCCTTGTATTACAACATTATAACCATTATAAAGATGTATTTTACTTGTATATTAATAATTAAATGCACTTTATCCTGTAAATGTAAGAAACAGAGATGTCAGCAAAGGGCAAAATAACATAACACTAGCAAATTTCTCTCATGTATCATGTATTTGGCAAGTTAACTGATACTTCAATTCTTGCTTACTGGTCCTTGATGAGATAAAGAAATGGAAAGTAAGCATCTTAAATTTGTGCTGCAAATAGATACATAATAGATACCATACTTAGAATAGCATGACTCTAAATTACTTTGGATAAATAAAAGTGGCAGCTTTTATATGAAAATTTCCAAATGCTTTAAGAGGCAAACATGACATCTTTAAAATCTCCAATGAGATAATCTATTCTTGGAGTTTTCAGTGAAGAATTGGGTCTTCAAAGCATTCTATTTAGAAATGTTAAGACAAAACATTCAGCAGGGTAAAAACCTTTGAGCACTGATAACTTCCAGCATGAGCTTAAACTGTGCGATGAGGAGAGCACAAAGCATTAAGACAGGTTTCTGAGCTAAAATGAAAGAAGGGTAGCGAAGACGACCTATAGCTTACACCCCTTTTCTGCATCCTTTTCAGCAAAGGTTGTCATGCAACATGTACCAGCCCAAGAGGCATGGCAGTTCCACTTTCTACAAAATATTTTCCAGGACCCTAGTGGATCCAGAAACTCATGGATAATGCCAATGTCTACTCTATAATCTTCTATTCACACACCTCTATCATAACGATGATGAAGTAGGCACAGTCATAGACCAGCAACAATTACTACTAATAATATAGGATGATTAACATATGCTGTAAGGAAAGTGATGTGAATGTGGCCTTCCACTTTCTTACTCTCTCAGAGTGTCATGACATTGTCCTCATACTATCTATCCCATGACGTCAGAGATAGTTATAAATGGAAGTAATTAACAGTACTCTTCTTTGGAATATTTGAATCACAGGAATCACTTCTTTTGTACCTTGGGCAATTAAGGCTTATTGTACAACAAGCACTATGATGCCAGCATAGTCATCTGAAAGCCAAGGCTGTGTGTGGGTAGTGGACCAATAGGTGGGTGGCTTATACAGCTCAGAAATCCTGAAAATAGGGAAGACCCATATCCTACATGAGAAAAGTCAAATCACAGGACTTTCCCCCCACTCCTCAATATAATGCACAATTTAATTCTGTGAAGTGTTAATTTGTGGAGATGTAAATGTGTTTGGGACCACAGATGATAAGGGGTAATGAAATAACAGGAACTGGAAGACTACGTATAATGCAAAGTCTCTAAGGTTTTTTGGGGAGAACTTTTGCTTTCCTTCTTCCTGGGAAAAAAGCTTTATCCTGACTTGAGCAAGTATAGAAGTGTATGTAGCAGGTACTTTGTAGCAGAAAAAAGGGTGTGTGCCCTGACGTTCCCTGAGGCTCTAGACCAACACGAGGAACTACCTGACCTGGCTTCCAGAATCTGGAAGAAAAATAATTCCTATTGGTTTGTGCTTCTTTTCAGCAGATATTGCTCTATTTGTCCCAAAGAGAACTCCTATATGGTTATAAGGCACAATAATCTCAGGAAGAAAATTCATACTACATACAGAGACAGAGGAGGAGCTACTTGAGGCTAAGACAGAGCTCAGATAACTACAAATAGTAAAACATGTAGGAGATGTTTAGGTTTTTCAAGTTGAAAAAGGAGACATCCATTCCAACAGGGATGGGTCTTTACGAAATAGGATGATTTTTAGAAAAAGAAGAATATAATATAGAGTTATTCTTTCAGCAAATATTGGAGTAATCACTACATGGCAGACATTGTATTGCTTTGGCTTCCTCTAGAGCTCCTTATACATGGAAACATAAGAAATGCATAACTGATGGTAACAGTAATAAAACCAGTTCAATTTTAAATTGCATATTATATTCATCTTTTAAAAATTGTGGAGAAGTTTGGAAAAAAACAGATGATAGATACACAATATTTATGGACAGTAAGGTGGCATGATCCAGGCACCATAAAGCAATTCAGTCCTTTTACGTTGCTTTAACATAGAACGAGTGCAAATGTGTCACAGTCTTCTGGAACACTTGATTCAGACCTGGTCCTATCATCACATTAATGCACATCTATATTATCAATCACCACCCTTACAGCTCACTCATTATTCAGCAGCTATAAAAGGATTGAAAGTTAAAAAAAAAGTAAAATCAACATTTGACTTGAAGATTAGTAGTCCTTTTTTTCTCCATTATGAAATACATACAAAGAATGCTATTGAATGTTATGTAGTTCTGTGTATAATGCACATGTTTATTATTATTTTCAGCACTTACAATGGACAGGAAAAAACTTCAGGGATGGCTTATTATATTTTAATTTTTTGTTACACAATTAATACATAATTATATCTGTTAGCCTACATACTCTTTATTCCTGTCTATTTTATTATTATTATTATTATTATTATTATCATCATTATTATTTATTATTATTATTTTGTCCTTTTGAGACAGGGTCTCACCATACAGTTCAGGCTGGCCTTGAGCTCACTTTTTATAGCCCATACTGGTCTTGAATTCACACCCATTCTCCTGCTCAGCCTCCCAAGTGCTGGGATTACAGGTGTGAGCCACCACATTTGGCTTCCCATTTATTTTAGATTATATACTCCAAAAGACACAGACTCTATTTGTGAGAGTCCACTGTACCACTAAAGGTATTGGGATAGTGACTTTTAAGCTGAGAATACTACAAAATATACACAAATTTAAAAGGCAAAACAGGTTAGCTATAGTTTCAAAAAATAAGGATGATAAAATGAAGAAACAAATGATATCTACAGAATTTATTATTTAGTATAATACATACATTGGTTCTATTTTTTCATCTTTTTTATAGTACCTTGTATCTCTAGTAAACAAAAAAGGAAAGAAATAAACTGTCACTTCACCTTATTCCAGGACCAATCTAAAATAAAGTATATAGACGATCAAAGACCACAGAGCTTTAAATCACTGTGGCATTTCCTGCCCTCCATGAGTCTGTGGATTATGTGGCACCTATGTGTGCATCAGTGGGGGGTGGAGTGGATCTGCAGGATGAAGCGGTGTTTAGGGATCATGAGAGGCGTATGTCTTCACTGTGATGTGGGAGACTTGGTCATTAGAGAGGCTTCTAGCCACAACTCGGTCTGAGCCATCTTCTAGGCATTTCCTATAATTTATATTTTAATGCAAAAAATTATACCCTCTGCTTGACTCTTGAGTATTTCCCCGGACTATGTTGTCCTGATCCATCACTTTGCATATTATAAAAATGACAATGGAGACACTCACAAGTTTTCTTACTTTAGAAAATTTAAAGGAAGACAGTAAAATTGAAAGAAAGTAACAAGTATTTCTAGAAAAAAAGCATGTTGCACTGGAGTGGGCTTCTTGCCATGCTTGTGACCCTTGTCGACAGTGCCTGTGAGGGGCTCAGGTTTTCCCCCCTTTACACTATTTGTATTGATATGGTATTATTGGTGCTCAGCCAACCCAGAAAAGAAGATACTGCTCAATGAAGCAGAAAGCTATGTCTAAAGTCCCTCTTTTGATGTCCAGACCAAGAAAAAACACATTATAATTTCCAGTAGGTCCTTCTATTTTGTGTCAGTTGGTCAGCCAAGAATCATGATCCTCTTTTTTTTCTGCTCAGTCTATCATTTTCAGTTGACATGTTTGTCACTGAGCACTACAGAGAAACATGTGCTATGGGCATACAAATTTAAAATGTAAACATTTCCCAGTTTAGAAAGTTTTAATGAACTTCACAGCTTTCTCTTCCCTCTTAGATGCTCTCCATTAACCCTTATTTTCACTATTGCCACTTTACGATTTTTGCAATCATATCTATCTTTTTATATATAGATTATTACAAATTTAACTAGAACACATAAGTTAATTTTAAACTAAGTAAAATTACCCAGCAATGTACTTTACTTGCAGATGCTACAGAAAAAAATATATACACATATAATAAACTTGGTAACTAAGTCCATCAGGAAATTCTAAACTTGAGAGTGAGCACAACTACAATGAAATCTATTCAAGACTAACAATGACCTCGGTATGTCTGGTGTGGTTTTTTTTTTTTTTTTTTTTTGTCTTTTTGAGACAGGGTCTCACTATGCAGTTGAGGCTGGCCTTGAGCTCACTTTTGTAGCCCAGGCTGGTCTCGAACTCGCACCGATCCTCCTGCCTCCGCCTCCCAAGTGCTGGGATTACAGGCGTACGCCACCACGCCCGGCTTGGTGTGGTTTTAAACTAGGAGAACTCAATGGTAGTGTTGTATCTAGCCTAATATTTGTTCTAACCTTAGAACTTTTACCTTCATCCTGAGTTGATAGTCTGGAAAGTTTCTCTAGGTGTAAGAAAATTCTAATTCCAGAATTACCATCAGAGTCCACATCAGAAAGATGCTATTCATAATTTGTAGCCAATCATAATAATATGTGAATAGTTAACTGACCTCAAGCACCCATTTTCACCTCACTTTGGTGGTTTATTCCATATTATTACTGTATATGTTGGTGTCATGGATAGTACCTTGCTTTTATTACAGTAACAGCTCATTTAAAATAAAGCTGAATTCTGACTTCTTAGAAAAAGGTTGTTGGGAATTAAATTAGCTTATTGAAATTTATCCTGAGAGTACATGAACGTTAACACTATTGCAGGCATAATAGAACTATGTGCTGAGTTCTAGGCAATTTTAATGTTCAACTGTGTTTTATACTGAGGTACTATAATCATTACACGTTAACTTCCTGTATATAGTAGCATTACAAGCACAGAAGACATTAGAACAACAAATTTCATGACACACTGAAATGTCAAGTGCGCTTCATTCTCTGCATTATATATATAAAATATTCAAACTTGGGCACAGGCCACTAGGCAAGTTGTCAGCTTTCTTTGGAATCATTTCAGAATTGTGGGAAATGTAGTTATTGTAGTTTCTAGTGATTCTAAAATATGCATCTTTATGTTAAATAATATATATGTTTGCCATAAAATAGGTGATAAAGGTGAATTATGCAGCCTATTTGCTCACATAATTTTACACACACTCATGCTATTTATCTAGGGAGACTTAGATAACAGCAGCAATCTTTTCCCACATAAATGCTAACCTAGAATGGCTCATGAATGGCTAAACTATTCTACCACCACCTATTTGCTTCTCTGAAAAAAAAGAAAAACGGTATTAAGTGGAAATTGGTACCTTATGAGTAAGTTAAGTAATATTTTCCCTCTTGTAGTGGTCCTTATGTTTTCAAATTAAATTTAATTTGAATACACAAGTTGTTCAAGTTGCTTTATTGTTGACTATAAACTCTGAGTCAAAGTGTATCTATGTATTGCTGGTGGTTGTTTTCTATAAGAAAACTCCCATAAATGTATTGTATATATTCTGTTGGAGGCATGATATATCAGGTTGATTTTACGTCTTAAGTTATCTAGAGCCACCTCTGCTGATTCTATAATAACCAGTCTAGAAAGAACAGGAAGTGAAGACAAGATAGTTCAATTTGTATAGAAATGTGCCTAATACCATGAGGTAGCTCTTGTTAGAAGAGGAATCACTCCTATGGGAAAAGAGTGGTCTACAAACAGATGGTACTCTCTAAGTAAAATTGACAGGGATATAGGTACCTGGTTTTTCCTATAAAGAAGAAGCAGTTTACCCATAGGAACTTCAGCGTCACAAGGCATAATGATGCCTGACATGGGGTCTATTTCATATGTCCACAATATTATGTCCAAATAGAAAGAAAATAATTGCACCAACTCATTTCATTTAACTCAATGAAAACAATGAAAGTTTTAAAAACACTTCCAGAGAATGGGATGTTTCAGAATGCAGGTCTAGCTGTTCCTTCTAAACTGGTGAAGACCAAAGAGTGTGAAAGCAACTTCCTATGTTCCATATAACTTTTTTTCTTACATACTTAAGTTTAATGTTATAAATAATTCAAGTAATGGGTAAGTTACTAGGGTTTGGCAGTACTTTTCGTGTTCAGACACCACAGCTGTAATGTCTTGCTGGACACATATATCATTTGTTTTAGTCGAAATTTAAATTTATATTCTAGGTCACCTTAGTTTGTAAAATAAATGCCCATGTTAAAAATACACCTTGTACACATTCTACTACATGAAAATAATATCTGTGCTTTCATATAGATACTATTTATAAAGAATATTCCTACAAAAATGATCTTCAGAAAAATAGATTTCAGCAGAATGAGTTTCCAGAAAATATTTGCTGTTAATATAGAACATGAGAGTATTTTTTCCCACAGAGCTTAACTTCAGACACTAGGTTTTAAAAATTAGAAATAGTACCGTAATGTTTTTCACAAGTGTGTTCTATTAAAATCCTAGTTGTGTGTGCATTTGTGCTGTAACACATGTATTCTGCACAGATTTCCATGCTTGATTTATGTGAGTTGGCCTCATTCTGCTATAAGCATTTCAAAGCAATACACATTACACATTTCAAGACCGTCCTGAAATTCATTTTTATTCATTAACTCTATTTAGTCAAGAATTTGCCTTTTTTTTTTTCCTTGCTAGCAAGTTCCAGCTTTGGGATAAAATGCACATCCAGATGTCTCCTTAGCACAAGAGTGCTGAACCAGAGCCATATTATTTTTTGTTCAACCACCTGTATGTTAGCATCTGCTTCCAATTTTATATACGTGGTTTTCATCATTGATTACCACCACTTTCATTACTTTACAAACTACATAATGCAGCAACCATAAAACTCATACATTCTAATTTCTTAGATTGGTTTATTATAAAAATGCAGCACTATGTTTAAAAAATCTGGTATTGCTGGCCTAATGAAAGATAATCCAGTCCAACAAGAACTATTTATTCTAAATGTATCTTAATTAAGTCTGATCAGATTTTATATTATTTTGAGTAAGATTTTTTTGGTTAATAAAAATAAAACCTGGATTTCCTCTGAGTTTATACTTAAAACTTAAGTATATATGCATTCATATATATATATATGAATATATGAATTCATATATATATATATGTATTTCAATTTCTATGGTACAAATAAAATATAAATGCACATACTTGATAGATTTGTGTGTTTCAATTTTAAATAGATAGATAGATAGATACAGATACATATCTGTAGGCTATATTTTTCATTTAAAATTTATCCTGAACATTTCCCCATAACTAAGATATATGAAACATTTTATCTAGTAATGAAACTATAACTCTATTAATTATTACAAAATTAATTGTTACGTTAATATGAGAATACCAGAAATACTTAGTAAACTGAAGTGCTAAATAGTCAGCTCAAGTACCAATATAACCACGCACAGTGATAAGCAGGTATAATTACATCCATAAGAGGTTTCATTTTTTTTTCAAAAGGCTACTTTCTGTCATAATTCTTATGTAGATTAGAAGGGAACTCATTTTGCTTGAGGGATGCAATTAGAAGGAAAGTGATGGACTGATATTTGAAAAAGTATCATTTGAACAGAACGCTAAAAAATGAATAAAGTTTTCTCAGGCAGAAGAGTGAAAAAAAAGTAGATGAAATGTATTGCTCAGCTTTTCAGGTGGTGAGACAGAAGGCAGCGACCAAGTTGTCAATGCACATTAACCATCGTGACAAACAAGGAGGTTCTTGTTGTGCCAGAAATTCTAAGAAATGGCTAGTAGGTCTCACTAGGGATTACTTAAAGAATAAGGAGTTTCATGATTCTGTTGTCTTCCTAAAGACGATTCGTTTTGGAGGTTAGATTTTGAAAATATTTTGCAAGTTCTTGGCAAAATGATCATCAAGAAAAAGAAGTTAGAGACTTTGAACTTAGGCGATGTTTGGATAATGATCCTTTCTACAGAAAGTGGGATACATGTTTACATATTTATATTAAGTGCCATTTAAAATATGATTCTTGAAGTAACCTTAATTAATTTTCTAAAAATGTTTTCACATCTATGAATAGTTTAAGAGTCAGAATTTATCCCAAATTATAAACAAATATAGATGATCCATGAATAGAAATGCAAAAAGTTCACAAATTTTCAACAGTAAATCAGTTAATAATATCTGGAAAAATAATAACTTCAAGGAAATAGTATCACAGTGATAAATGTGTACCCATGGTTAGAGAAGTGAAATTTGTCATAACTTAAATCCTAGAAGCAACCAAAATGCCCCACAACTGAGGATTGGATGGGACAGGTGTTGTACTTTAATACAAGAGAGTATTACTCAGCTAGAGAAAAGATAAACTTTTTATAGGTAAATGGAGGAAACTAAAGACCACATTCAGAAGTGAAATAAATCAGACCCCCATGTATAAAATTTGGGTTGTCTCTTTAGTGTAAGTACCTAAAAGAGTAAATAAAATTCAAAAGGTACAATAGACACTGAAAGGTAAAGAATCTGCTCCTGGGAAGAACAACTGGGATGAGGGAAAGGATGAAAAAACGGAAGGAAGAGGAAAAAAAAAGATGGGTACATGCACAGCTATGCACAGGATAGCTTGGATAATTACATTGTTGGCTTCTGCTGGCTTATTGAAAGGAACAGCTAATGTTTGAAATCTTTCAAAAATTTTTTAAATTAAATTTGCATGCCTATTTCTGGTAATCTGAGCAGCTAATTTAAACACAACAATATGCAACATCACAATTGTTGACTTTCTATCATTTTGTTTAGTAAAATTTTGTATCACTGCTAATGTATTTTTTACTATTTTTATTCTCTTAAAAGTAAAAATATTTTTTAAAAGAAAAAATGTAATCATACAGATATGCATAAACATATACATACAAAGAATACACCTACAGGTAGACTACCTTATGAAAGTGAGCCAATGGGGGAAACGTCTTGAAAAAATTTCATCATTTTATACTTTAGTTGTCTGAGACACTTGGAGGATCCAGAAGAAGTTTTTCTTATTGAGCTCTGATGGGAAAATCACTTATCAACTATACATTCTTTGAGATCAAAAATAAAGGAATCTTTTTATTAGCTCTCCTTTAAAGAAATGCACAAATTTTCAGGAATATTTTGCTTTCTTTGTACATGGGTGAAGAAGCCATCTGCTAAAACAATCCTTTGCAAGATAGCTCAGTAGTCTACTTGGAAAAATACATCTATTGAATGGAGTGAAATGATAAGGGGGACATATTTAGATCTGTTTGAGATTCATTTTCAATATAAATGTTATAACTTCTCATATAGCTATCCTATCATTTTTAAACCCAGTATTTATCTTTAGGGATGACCACTTACAACACAGGAAATTCTAGGAATAATATTGAATATTAAATAACAATTGCATGTCTGTTTGATTATCTAAAATTTATTCACTGAAATGCTAGTCATTTATACCTATTTCATTCACTGTTCTTTGGCAGGGAAGGGTTATTATTATTATAATATCTGAATATCTTGTCATTAACAAAAGCTTTTAATAAATCTATATTTTATCCAGAGGTCTACTAAAACTATCAATTGTGTGCTGTGTGCTGCTTCTAATATAATTTGAATTATTGCTATACTCTTTCGCAAGTAAATGGTTGTTTTATAAGAAAACAAAAAAGGTATTAAAAGACAAAGAAAAATGCCATAGGATTGACCGGTCATAATTTTGTAAATGCTTAGATTTCTAAATTTCTGTGTAAAAATGTGTAACTACTTTTTTAAATCACATTCTATAGGGATTAGACTGTCAATGATTGAAGGAAAATGCCAATTCCAAGTTAAGTTTAAGATATTTGATATTCAGAAAGACAGTGATGTTGAGCTCAAGTACCTACGTTATAGAGTAAAAATATCGCTAAGCTTCTCTCCTGGAGGGTTAAGAACATAAGTTTACAGACCAAAAATTAATTAGAGAAAAAGAAGAATTACAAGGACAACCAATATTTTGGCGCTAGACCTTCAAGGTCAGTGAGGACTCAGGACATAAGACAACCCACACTGTAAAATCCTATAACTCAGTGGCGTCCCAAATTTTCTGTTCAAGGAGATTATGGGGCCACAGAGGAAAGGGATCGATGATGTATAGTGTGCCTAAGGACAGTCATCTAGAGAGAAAATATTTTCTCAGGCTTTCACAGAGAGCAAACTGGTCAAGCAATGGCTGTGACTCATCCAGATGGCTGACACTGACAACAGCTCTACAAAACACTGTGTATGGTTTCAAGGTTAATCCTGAGGGGATTTGACTGACCTTGGAAGATACAGAAGTTACATTTTCTGTTACACAGGTCTTGCTTTAACTTGCCCTTAACCACACAGCAGACAAGGCCTAAGAAGTATAGCTAGATTAGTATGCTGTAAATGGCCTAAATCAACAGCTTCTGACATTGCCAGTTCTGCCAATAACCCACTACAATTATGGAATATTGGAGTATCTATAGAACAGCTTTCTCTTTGTTCAATGAGAAAAATTTTTTGTGCCAATAATAATTGAAAAAATTATCATGTCTGCATCCTCTGCTCTGAATAACTACTACGAGCACAATATGCATTGTATGAATTATTGGGGGATGTGCTACTAATGTGTTTTGAAACTGTCTCATTGTTATTATTAAAAGTAATAAAAAAGAGAAAAATGTATTTTGCAATGAGGTACAAATAAATGTATTCTAATACTTTCGGAGAAAACTATACATTTAGTTATAGTAGCATTTTTATAACAGAATATTCCAAAAAAATCATATCATGTAAAACTACAAACATAATCAATTTTTATTATTTCCATACTTCCCGCCATGTTTCTCATGACAGAAATGTCCTACCTTAAGTTTTCTAGAAAAAGAAATTTAGTTCCTAGTGGATTCATAATTTAATGCAAAATCCTCAAACTTCAACAGAGAGGTACAAAAGATGTTCATAGTTGATATTGGCACTACTCTTCCCACTGAGATTATAAAAACATTTTCACTTCATCCCCTCTATCACCATTTAGATCTTCTACCACCCATTATCTTTTCTTCTGACAGTTCCTGTTTTCCCTTGGGCTTGGCTGTCTTCTGGTGTCCCACTGGTCCCTCAGGAGGATGTCCCATCAAGCAACCCCAATTCCACCAATCAAGAAAGGAGCCACAGTCCTGATGAGCAGATCTTTCTTTTCAAGCCTATTTCTGGATAGAATCATATCTGGGCCCCAAATGCTGTATTTATTAATCCAATTTCTTTCATGTCTAGGACTTGCCTCACTCCAATATTTTCAAACATCCGGCTCCCCACTTTAATTTTAGATTTTGTACACTCTATGATTTTCTTCTAATATATTCTTTCCTAGCTGAGAGGACAAATTCAGTTTCTATTGATTTCAGCCCAAGAATTGTAACTATGTCGTGTTGCAGACACTGTTAGCTCTCCGCTGTAAATTTAGTCTCCCTTTCTGAGAGCAGAGTTGTCTTCTGGAAGCAGATGTTATGCTAAGAGCATGCAATTTTCACTCTTTCTTTTATAGAAGAAAGTTTAAAAAAATAGTACTTGCCACCTGAATAAAGTGGATACTTATTGGAAGATTTTTATTCTTCCAAGGAAAGGAAAATTTATATTAATGAAACAGTAAGGAAAGATTAAGGGTGATATTTTGGTTTTCCTCCCTGTGTTTTCATATTTCCTGGCTAAATGTCGTGCCCATCTTCAAAGCTACACGTGTAAAATGGAAGCGCTTTGCCAGTTGAGGCTCTGGATGATAGTGCTTTCTTAGTTGTGGATTTATTTCTTAGGCCATTGTTTTTAGATCGATTTTTCCACAATTTATCATTACATTAAAATTGTAGGGTTTTGTTTTCCTCCCTAAGAAATAATCTGCTTATTTACTCTTCCTAAAAAGCATGAGTAACTGTGGACACAGCTTTTTAAGTTACAAATTAGTGCTCTCAAACTGAATCTTTAAGAATTTATGGATTTATCCATTCTAACAAACAAAATAAAAGATTTTGTATCACACAAATGTAGAGCTAGTTTTCCGGTACACTCTGTGGGTATAAGGAACCAAATTCTACCTTTAAAAATACATCCAGATTGCCAAAAATACACTAAGATTCAAGCTTCAAAATCTTTAGTGAAAACATTTTGAGACTATCCAAAAATGTTTTGAAAATTTAAAGATAATGATGAGGAAGGCCTTCTAAAACATTTTGTATGTAGCGTTCAATCAACAATTATTTATTGGAATGCTAGCATCCATATAAGGAGAATACAGATAACACTAAAAGTACAGAAAAAGGTCATAACCTATTTTGTAAACTAGAGAATAGGATAACTAAATACTCTTGAACAGAACACTCTACTTCCACACAAAGAAGTGATAACTTGTCTTTGCCATCATTATCAGGGTGCAATATAACTGGGGTTGTCCCAAGAAAAAGGCCCACAGAGGCTGATTTAAATTTATTAATTTACTTTGTCCTAATAGTTGCAATGACCTTGAAGATTATTCAGTGATTCTAGTTTCCAGGTCTAAATAATCCAAAGTACTGAGATCTTATGATATGCTCTTGGTTCTAACAGTAGAGCAGCAGCTTTCTGACCCTGTCATCTTTGAACACATCCTACACTCATGCTTGTTTCTCCATCCTATTGCCTGTTCAGGGTCTTTTATGAGGTTATTGAGACCAGATTTCAGAAGTTCTAGGGGTAGAAAGAGTGTAAGTCTATACTTCCTTGTACCCTACAGGAATATCTAAAATAATGCTACAGTTATTTTCTAGAAAATTGGTAAGAGTTGGCACAGATACATTATTTCAAGCGTCCTGGCAATAAGAGTAATGTGTGTACCTCACTCATGTGATCACACTCACTGTTTCAAATGACAGAATATATTATCTTATAATATAATCATGGGCTTTCAGCATCCCAATTCTGTGTTACAGACCTGATTGATCTGAAATTGATCAATAATTATGATACTCTTAAGATAAGCAGCCTGAATCACATAAGTAAAAGTCTCATATGATGAGCCTTATTTCCTAAATTGTAAGGGTTTTATTATTTTCTCTGCAGGAAAATGATATTCCTTTTTGTGCTGGTATAACAGAGTGAGAAACTGAAAGACAATAGAAACTTGCAGTTATTGAAACTTGTGTGATGCTGTTGGAAATGAAGGATGAGATGACCTTCAGAAGGTTGAGATATCTATCTGATTGTCTGCAGCAGCAAGCTAATCAGCAGATGAGGCTCTTGTATTTAAGCCAGATACTACACAGAACTGCTGCACTGAAAAAAAATCATATATATATATATATATATATATATATATATATATATATATATATATATATATATATAAATTTCTTGCCTTCTGTAGAGTAATTCTTAATGAAAGAAGTCACTTTAATCAAGATTTTTGTTAATCGAACATTTCTCAAATAATAACATAATGCATATGGAGTCAATGGTGTAAAATTATGTTTATATGACATAATCTGAATTTTAGCAATCTATAACATTTTGAAATCAAAGAAAGACATCTTTGATAAATTTATATAGGAGAAATAAGTCATTGGCCAGGTACATCCTACTGGGTTGGGTAGGAATCCTTACAGAGGGGTCACTCTTATTTTTACCATATATTTTTTATTGTCCAAAAGTTGGACCATTTTTTGCCTTTTATCTCCATGATAATTTAATTGTTTATTATTAAGTTGATTAGTTTAATATAAATATAACCCATCCTTTAACTCCTTTAAAGATGTTTTCTAGGCAAATAATGTCCGATTTAGGTTTTCAGGTACAAGCAAGCTTAACAAGTAATATGATAAGATTCCTAGTGATCTTAGAGAATTTTCTGATGGTCATGTACATCTTTCAGAAGGGAAATATTTAATACTATACTATCTTCTAGACAAAAGCAGAATCTGTTCAATAGCTGTCCATCTTCTTACACTCAGGGGAAGGTAGCATTGCTCTATAAAACAAGAAGAGAATATCAATGGGTCTAATCTCTTTAAAGTGCTTGGGACTCAAAGCAATTGCCTACAGTTATAGACTCCCTACCTTCATTATTTCTGAAAAAGGAAAAAGAGCAAAATGCAAAATACTGCCTCTCTTTTGGGACCAAAAATGCTATGAAGAAAGTTAAAATAAACATGCATCAACTCACTTCTTACGTTAACATTTAGAATTTTAATTTACTTTCTTCGAGTAAGCATCAAATTATGAACATGTTAAATTGGTACAATAATAAACTGTATTGGTTAGCATGAAATAAGCATACCAATTTACATTTCAAATACTATCATATTCCAAGGAAGAATTATTTCTTCATATAATTATAAATATACAAGGATGATCAAATCATGAATTACATGATATTCATAAATTCTTTACTGAGTATCTTCTCCCATACAACAATTTATTTAATGTACCAACCTACAATAGAAAGCTTGAAAAAAAATAAGAAAAGTTTGGTGTTTCTGAAAGCAATATAAGAAATTAAGGGCCAGTGAGAGAGCTCATCAGACTAATGTGCCTGCTTTGGCAAGAACAGGGACCAGGGTTCAATCCCAGGTCCAAAATGCCATGCTGGCCCTGTCCTCAGAATCCAGGCATGGCAGCACACACCTGTAATCCCAGTACTGGGAAGGCTGAAAACAGGAGGATCACTACAAGTCTGAGCTGCATAGTGATACCCTATACCAAACACAGAAGTTAATAAAAGTATAATAAAAGAAATTAGATAATCTTAATATTTTTATCTTTTTCCCTCTTTTATGCAAGATAGTTACACAGCTAGTTTCTCTTAGCTCATTCAAAAGGTTTGTTCAAATATTGTTGGGGTAAGATAGCATGCCTACATCTTATAAGCTGAGTACTAGAAATACAATATGCAATGTATTAATTATGGTAGCTCTCCTACTAAGCTGTTTTGAAACTCTGTTCTATTCTTACTTCTTTTTTCTTTAAAATAAAAAAGAAATTACAGCACAAGGCAACTCCTAGTGATTTAACATTTACTATAACATAAAGTATTAAAGTCAATGCTCTCCTGCAGTATTGTATAGATAAATTCCTGCTTATGATAGATCCGCATCTGAGATAAGAGCAGTTTCTCATGCTTCCATGGCAGAGTTCTATACCCTAAAATTGCAGTTGTACTTTTCCACTAGTGACACCACACCCTTAAAAGGTGGCTGATGGGAGGCTCTTGGAACCTGTCTGGACAGCTCACTCCATTCTGCTTTCAGATAACTCCCCGCCAGGCACATGTTACTTCCTTTATGCATTCTATTCTAACCACGTGGATATCATCAACCTTATTCAACCTGAAGTTCTGACTGTCCTCTTGCTGGCCTCTGTCTGGGATGCTCTTTGCGAAGGTGTGGACATGACTTGTTTCTTTCCTTCATACAGGTTTTCTTTCTCAGAAACCTTTCCTACCCAACATTCCTAAAATATAAAAAGCCCATACCCCCCATTGCTACACTTTCATTGTGCAAATCTCAATGAAACTTTCTGCTTTTTTATGTGTATATGTTAAGACAGAACAAGGAAGAGATTAAGATGACAAAGATAGTCTATTTCTTAGTTCTGCCATTAAAACGTAAAGGACGAGACAAGAGACTTTTCCTTCCTTTACCATGTTTACATAGATGTTCTCATTACATTCGCAGATGTTCTCTGAGAAACTATAGTAGGTACTATTTTGTTATCCTCACTGTAAAGAGGAGGAAATTTTAGTACAGAAAGATTAAGACATTTACCAGGTTCAAAATTAATTAGTGGTAGACTCGATTCAAAATCAGTCAGTGTCACTGAATGCTATTGTTCTTAACTCTCCTACTTGCTCTGTCCATAATTAAAGTGAAAAAAACAATTATATACC
Organism: Myocastor coypus; assembly: GCA_004027025.1. Taxonomy (NCBI): domain Eukaryota; kingdom Metazoa; phylum Chordata; class Mammalia; order Rodentia; family Myocastoridae; genus Myocastor; species Myocastor coypus. The sequence continues at coordinate 71,198 of PVJA010002633.1, forward strand.
TAATCAACACTATCACATACATATTGTGTGACCATTTTTCAGTTTCTTAACAAATACACGAATTTTAAACTCTGTATGACATCAAGATTTACTTTTTTTTAGATACTTCCCATTTTTTTTCAAAAATGTCTGTATTCATGATTTGGAATAAAAATACTCATTTCTATAAATAAAGACTACTATAACAATATAAAAGAAATCTGAATGTTATATAAAGGGATCAGTATAATATCCTTTTCTTTTCGACTCCAATTTGGAATGATCTGAGGAATAGACACAAGACATAAAGGGATGGAGATCAAGTTAGTAGCTATGATGTCATCTGGCTGGGTTAAAAACACAAATAAATTTGTAGTCTTATAAGTGTATGATACTTAGCTCAGTGATCTAAGCCTGTCCACCCAGTGATTGGCAGAGTGGCTATGACTCAAGTCCTTTTGGGCCATCTGGTGGCAGCAAGCCATGTAGGAGCCCATGACCAGTGGTCTGACTCTCAGAGGATGGTCTCCAGCAGGCACTATGCCATGGAACTGCCTGGCTGTCTTTGAACTCAGTTAGTGACACATCCTTTGCATGTACAGTGGGAAAGAGGATGGACAGAAACAGAGTTGAAAGCATCTAGGACTCTGCTACTGAGATGTTTTATTCCTGAGACAGTGGAGTGGAAGGGCCTCTCTTTGTACAAATAAGTAAAGGCTAGAGGGAATAAGCATTAATCTCTACCAGGTATAAAGGCCAACTTTTACTTGGCTTCAGATGAATTATCTTTTGCTACCCTTCTGTCTCTCTAACCAGGATATTTTCAGAGGATATGTGTGGGAACCTTCAATGTACACAGAGAAAATCATTTTAGAAGATAAGCAATGATAACAAGACATGAAAAAAACATCAGCTCTGCATGACTGTATATCAGTATGACCTTTTGTGTTTTGAACCAGTTTCAAATGCAGGGCCATTTTTCCGTGATTTTATTCATATTGAAAAATTACTATATATTTACTTTTGAAAATTATATAAAACGGAAATTATCTCATGAAGAAAGACTACACCTACAGTACTAGATGTTATGTCGGGTTTATGTGCACCTGTGTCAGTCAAGGTCCTGGCAGGAAGCGAAGATCACATATCAGAAGACAGTTTTAAACTTTCTTAATGAAGGCACTGTCTACCAGCGGGTAAAAAGAGAAGCCTATATGAGTCAATAAATGCATAAACTAGAAGCAGTTACTGGTACTAAGCTTGAAGACAGCTAGAGAGGACATGTCTAAGAAATGGGATCTTATACCCAGGTACAAGCTGAACCCATAGAGCAAGTAGGGCAGCCATGGTCTGACTGTGCTCAAGCAGGGCAGGGAGAGGGAGCGAGCCCTCCCATCTCTCCTGCCATGGCTCTCATGCCACACCTCCAAATGAAGGTCAGTGGGCAAGGTGGGTTTTTTGGGGAAGAGAAGAGTGTGTGGAAAATAAAATGAATGAGCCAAGGTATGGGCCCAGCAGAGAATGAGTAGCACACCTGTCATCCCATTAGTCTATGTAGACTTCGCATGTGGAATTACGTGCTCTATTCTGTTTGAACTCCATATTGATCTCCACTGTACAGTTTCCCCTTATTCTGGGAGGACACATTTCCCAAGACCCCTTGTGAATGCTGAAACCCAAAGAAAGTAGTGAGCCCTAGACTATGTATGCTGTCAGGCTTTTTTCTATGCATATATCCCCATGGCAAAGTTTAATTTACAAATTAGGCACATAATGTATTTATAACAATAAATAGTAAAAGAATAATGGTGGCAGTATACAGTAGAAGTTATGTGAACACAGTCTCCTCTTTTCTCAACTGCCATAGGGAAGGCAGCCTGCAAAGGAAGATTGGCACCCCCGCGGGATCTGGCACACAGTGTTATGAGATTTCCCATGCTACTCAGAACAATAAGCAAATTTAAAACTTATTGTCTGTTTCTTCCATTTTCCATTAGAGTTTCTGGATTAAGTTTGATCAGGGGCAGCTGAATCAATGGAAAGAGACACAGCGAGCAGGTGATTCGGAACTGCCATGTACATCCTGAAAATCTATCTTTGTATCTCATTGTATGCACATTTGTAACATTTTAATGGTTATGCGGCATTCGTTGCTTGAGTCTGAGATGCTATATTTCCACAAGGCTCATGCTTAGACATTTACTGATAAGTTTTTCAAGATTGGTATTCAAAGCTACTCTTCTTCTTCTTTATTTTATTTTTTTTCTGGACCAAGGTTCGCACTCACAAGCTCGTATTTGCTAGGCAGACACTTGTGCCACAGAGCTATCTCCCAGCCCCTTCAAAGACATTCTTGAGTTAACTTTTTTTTGTGGTACTAGGGATTGAACTCAAGGCCTGTGTATGCTAGGCAAGAACTCCATCACTGAGCTGCACCTCTAGACTGTACATCATTTTTTAACATCATTTAATAATTAATATGAGTATTATTCCTTATTTTTAAATTCCTCATAATATTGTCATATGAGGAAGCCAACTGTAGCAAATATGTCTCTGTTAACACATGTTCTGTCAACTTTACTGAGAACAGTAGAGTCATACTTAAATCTGATTGGATGACACATGATTGATTTATTAAATGCTACTATGAACATAAAATGCATCACATTAGGATCAATTGGCTGAATCAAACTCCAAAGCCAAGCCAAGCCTAGTGATGTTTAATTAGGACTGGCAACCAGTGGGCTGGGGTGATATAGAAAACTTACAGAGTAATTTGAGTACCAGCAGAGGAAGAATAAAGAAATATGTGACCTAGTTTAACTGTTTTATACTAAAACAGTCAGTGACACCAAAAAATTATTTTGTTTTAATACCACCTCATTACATAGAGCAGGGCACCACTGAACTCATGATAGAGTTTACAATAGCTTTAAACTCATGATCCTCCTGGCTCAGCCTACTGAGCACTGAAATTACAAGTGTGTGTTCCTAGGTAAAGCCAAAATAGTTTTAAAAGAAGTCATATTTGGTAACAAAAACCCAGCAAGAGTATGAGAAAATATGCTGGCAGAATGAATGATATTAAAATTTATAGAGTTTTACAGATGTGGTGCATTATTAATAAGAAATCTCTTATGTTGGAATTAAGTTTGTACTCTTTCCCATTACTTAAAATCTCACAATGCTTAAGCTCTGCGCTTTCTTCATATAAGCTTATACATATGCAACTATCTCCAAAGAAATTCTTGAAGTAATTTAAGTATAAAATAACTTTGTAGAACTAATAAAAGTAAAAGTTTACTGCCTCTAATTATAGGAAACATCAAAAATCTAAGAAGAGGTTCCAACAGTGATATGGAAAGTGAAACTGTAGCTGGTTGTGGTGGCTCATGCCTGCAACCCTGCACTCAGGAGGCTGAGGTGGGAGGATCATCATGAGGTTGAGGACAGCCTGAGCCACATGAGTGAGCTCAAGGCCAATCGGGACTACATAATGAGATCTTGTCTCAAAACAACAACAACAGCAACAAAATACACATAGGGATATGTCAGCTTTTGGAAAAGGAAAGGGTTAAAATTGAAACTATAGTGTACGTCATTGTCCTTTACCATAACGTCATCAATTTTTGTGTGTTGGCAGTATCAAGAGCATTCAGATTTCCACATTTCCTAAAGTTAAATCTATAATTTAAGTCCTACAATGTCACTGAACAATTTTCTGCAGTTCAGTCATCCATGTTTAATAGCAAATTAATTTACTGATTGTTCTTGGTATTGATCAAATGCTTTGGGACACTTTTAAGTTGTATATACTGATATCTTTTGGCGATGTTTTAATTTTCCTAGACCATAAGAAACATATGCATTTTTAAAAATTATAATAATTTATTGTTTTTTAGAATATCAAATTTTGATCATGGCTTCATAGATATGCCATGGTCTAGCACTTACTGAACACTCTGACTTATCCTTCATGCTTATGAGCGGGCTTCACCCAATCAGTAGGAAGAATTAGCAGAGACAGACAAAGGTTCTCTAAGAAAGAAGAATCCTGCCTCTATGCTGCCTTCTGACTGAGGAATCAGAATAACCTTTTCCTACATTTCTTTCCTGCTGTCCTGCCTTGCAAAAGTCCTGCCCAACTGCCCTCACAGTTATATAAGCCAAGGCCTTGCAATAAGATCTCTCTCTTCTTTCTCCTCTTATCTCCCACTGCTCCCCAAATTCACAGTGGCCCTAAGAGTGTAGGTGAGAAGTGTTTTGAAATTCAGCAGAAACTTACTATATCTCATTTAGTTTAGCAGTCTAGAAATCCTCTATAAAGCCATCAACTCAGTTAGATTAAAATCCCACTCTTACAACTTCACTAGTTCCTAAATTACTTTCCTAAATGCTCTGTCTTCAGATATAGGATTTACAGTTTGCACATACCAATTTGATGGGGAGGGGTTTTAAAATTTATTTTTAATTTTTTTTTTTTTATACAGAGCCTACAGGGTCTCACCACACAGATTGGACTCGTAGTGATCCTCCTGTTTTCAGCCTCCCAAGAGCTGGGATTAAAGGCACTTGCACCACATCCAGTCTCAATGACTATCTCAGTGCATCCTGGCAGTGAGCATGGCATGACATGCTGGGCCAGGCATCGAACCCCGGTCCCTACCTGCCTAAGCAGGTGCTTTAATTTGCCAAACTATCTGACCAGCCCTAATAAGGAGAAGGGTTTTGACTGTAGTATTATCAAATTTCAGCAATCATATGTCTTGGATTATAAAATAGTTTAGGAGTCATAATTTTGAAAGTCAAAAAATTTAATAACATTCTCCCTAGCCTGGGTATGGCTATTTTACCCCGATTATAGCAGAGGAAAACTCTCACAGAATCCACTAGAGATATATTTTTGAGGATGGTCAACACAGAACCATCCTCATCTGAGTCCAGGGGTTTAGCAGAAACTTGAGAATGTATCACTGATACTATGGACAAAGAAAGCAGAAAGATAAATTAATTGGAGTACTAGCCAGAGGATAGAATTGATAAAATTTATGTCATGTATTGAAACTCTTAACATAGAATAAAAAAAACTAAATTTTAATGGAGCCTATGGTTAAATACAGCTTTTAGAAACCTAAGTTACATAACTCTATATGTAAATTAACTGTATCAATAATATTCTTTAAAGACCCTTGAAGATTTCTAAAAATGACATCAAGGACAGTTACAAACTTCTATAAAATATGACAGGCTGGGAGAGTGAACATGGAATATGCAAAAGGAAAAGTAACAAAATCTGGTGGTATGTGTCTATATGCTGAGACGCATGAGCAACTGAGGCCTGTGCCCCTGAGGAAGAAGGAGAGCAAAGAAGAGGGGAGAAGAGGAAGAAACTCAAGCAGAGAGTTAGGGAATAGAAGAAAAAGAACCAGATTCAGTTGCTGTCACGAGAGTGAATCTGGGTGACAGTAAAGGATCTTTCATGCAATATGCATATAGGAACAGATTAGATATGGTGAAAGACAAAGAACATTGGGAAGAAAATGGGAATGATCAAAACAAACTGATCACTGAGTCCATAATTAATGCTTGGCCATAGAACACAAATAGATGGGTACAAGTGGTCCTCTAAGGTGTACTTGTCCTTGTTTTCCACCCCTGCACATAGCTAGAGGATATTTTCTTTACAAAGAACACTGGAATGACACATGTAACATTTTACAAGTGGAACAATTTAAGTTACTTTGCAGTACTCCCAATTATTACCTGCAAATTCAATTTTCTCTGTAAGTAGCATCTTCTGCATCTCTTTATGACTGAATTTCAGAATTTAGTATAATCTTTGAAACACAGCAGGTGCATGTTAAATATTTTTCAACAAATTAACATATTTTCCACGTTTACCCAGCCATAAATTGGGAAGGAATGATAAAATAATTCGATAAAAGGCATAGTTTATTGTGCATATCTATGATTCCTAGAGGTTTGTCAACCTCATTATTTCAAACTGCATGCCAAGTTTTGATTTTCAAAATAATACACTATTTCAATTTTCTTTCTGTTGGTTGGTGGTAGATAGCACTCATAGTAGGAAATCCTGTTTGGTGATTTCAAACAATTTTGCTTTATATTCCTTTTATATCACAAGTGAGAAGCGATACTTCATGGCTCAGTCAGACTGAGCAAATCGTATTTGAATATTGTTTGAAATTCAATTTTAGATAAATATGACTGCAGGTTATCACTAGTGTCAACTGTGAAGGCTCCATCTCTGACAGAAGAGCGCTATTTGTTCTCGGTGGATCTGCACATCTGTTGAACTGATACTTCCCTTCAAGGATTACCCTGTTATAAAGTATCAGTGTGGCAGATTAAAGGTGATTATCTATTCAATTCTGTATACACAGACTATTAAAAGGAAGATGGATTTATGGGCCACTTGACTTTGGGCCACTTAGTATGTATGTACTGCAAATTTTAACTATTACTTTTTGATCTAATAAGAACTGTATGCTATTAGATTAAAGGAATGTATTCTTACATTTGTAAACTGTGTTTACCCTTTGGAAAAATTCAAAGGTCTGATTATAATTTATTTATTTTATAAATTCACTTTTATTTGTTAAGATATGTGCAGAATTGTCACTTGCCAGTGTTTTAAAATAACATATGCTAGACTATAATTGAAGTTTCCCTATATATATGAGTATATCATTATATCCAATTATATTTATTGAAATACTTTATTTCCTAGAAGGTAGTAAGATATGGCTGGCTATGCAACTAATTTTTCGTAATTGCTACAGAGACAGAAATACTTTCAAATTTCTTATTTAAGAATATTGAAAAGTAATTTGAAATTATCCCACTAATGGTTTATATGCATGCAACTATTATAGATGACACAAAAATAAATATTTCCTATGTAAACACCACACAAATCTTCATTAAATCTGAAAACACTAATTTATGTTGGTCATGATTTTAGCGTGTGCTAGATTTAAATTACTTGTTTATAATTCTATACATGAGATTTGTAAAGAACTCCCAAGGAGATGAGCCATTTGTACATGAACATATCTCTAGCACTTTTTGGGTATCTTGCCCTATAATGTTACAATTAGGCATCTATATAGCACAGCCACACAGGAGAACTGATAGCACCCTGCATAGTACTGTGATCTGTAAGGATACTGTAACATTTTCTCTTAAGAGTCGAAAATTACAGGTCAGATTCTTAATATCTCATTCAGATATTAATTTGAAAATTTATTAATTTTCTCACTCAGATCCTGTTGCTATAGAGACTGCATGTGTTGCTAAATATGCAAGAATAACAGTTAATCTTCTGAGTAACACAGCTGCCACTTAATATGAGGCTCAATTTTTAAATAATCTTTACTTTTGTTCCACATTGTACTTTTGTGAATCAATAAAGAGTGGAATATTTTAATTAGATTTTGATGTTTCATTTTCACATTTTAACTACTTCTTAAATATTATTTTTGTGTCAGGATACCATGTTTTTGTTACACCAAACACATTAGGGAAACACAATAAAAATTACCTAAAAGTCAAGCTATAAACCCAATTGATTAAATCACTTAATTCAGACTTTTCATTTTATAGACGATGGGTAAAGCTGAGATAAAGCGAAGGGAGATGTTTTGCTCAGTTTCATGTTATAAATCAAAGACAAATAATTTTATTCTTTAGAACTCAAGTTATGCTTGACTCATATGTCCTTTTCTGACTCATGAGATATGAGTAACCTCTAGATATTTCTACAATCTCAGTCCACATTGAGGAGAAAAAAAAACTTGCATGCATTTGGCATCTAAAGCTTTATTCTATGACAATGAGGAGAATTCCAAGATATAGGCTTCGTGGTTTGTGCAGTAATGTCAACTTTAGATTAAATACATAGCACTTCAAATATTTCTGAAAGAAGCAAAACTGAGTTACCTGTATAAATTCTATTATATTTTGTAGAAGTCAGAACTTTTTCTTATATTATTCAATCAGAAGTTGTGCAATTCGAATGCATGTAAGTTGTGAGGATTCATGGTCCATTGTTGATATGCCAGTCTAACTACTTAATTACTGACCAATCACAACAGACATTGCCACCATATATTCATAACCTTACCACCTTAATGTCCTCTGCTACTATGGACATTGTCTCTCAGTTAATATATCTTTTGTTAATATGTCTGTAAAGAAAATTTTCATTACATCTCCACTATGATGGGTATGCTATTTTTTCATTTTTGCTACAGAAAAATTACATTGTTTGTAGACCAGAGGATAATAAGACAAAATCAAAGTGAAGAAATGGACAATTTTACAGATACAGCATAGAATTTGTTCATTTTATTATTATTCCTAATTTAAGTGGAATGAAATTTGAATTTTTATGTAACAATAACATATATAATTATTAATACAAATACATAATTAAAGTCCTGAAATGTCTTTATTTTATTTTATTTTATTTATTTATTTATTTTTTAGTCTTTTTGAGACAGGGTCTCGCTATGCAGTTGAGGCTGGCCTTGAGCTCACTTTTGTAGCCCAGGCTGGTCTTGAACTCGCACCAATCCTCCTGCCTCAGCCTCCCGAGTGCTGGGATTACAGGCGTGAGCCACCACGCCCGGCTTGAAATGTCTTTAAAATGCAAGAGACAAAACCCAACTCATAGTTCTATGATATTTGTGAAAGTTTAGTTTCTAGAGCACAGTACGTCCCATTGCAGATACTATTCATAGATTTGTATCTCAAAGGCCTAGCTAATCAGATTTCCTTCAATTCCTCCCACTCCATTCTCCAGTATGGGAAGGGTTATAATTCTATTTAAGAAGAAATGGGCCTGTATATACAAAAGGACCCTTTAAACATGAAATTAAATATTGGGACTATAAAATAATTGAGCTGGGTCATCTAGTCACTTTTGCTCTCTTCTGATTTACCCTTTTCTTGGGGCTCTCTGTCCATAGAAATTCATGTGGCAAAACAGGTTTGAACGTCAAAGCTTTAGAAATTAAAAAAATAAATCACTTGCATTTTTTTTCTTTCTAATTTAAGAGCTTTATTTCACTTTTAATCAGTCCAGGCCTTAAAGAAGAATGAAGCCCCCCACAATTTTGGCATGATTCATCCCTGAGTGTGTATATAGGAACTTATGTGCTATGAGGGCGGCCTTCCAGCTTGGGGTTGGAACATACAGGTACTTAGTTTGAGCCTCATACAGGAAACACACCAAAAAACCTGACTGATAATAGTACAGAGACTCTTCTTTTTCTCTTTTCTTCTAGATACCACTAATTGGCAGCTAAAGTCAACAATAGGACTCTATTACTTAGCTTTCAGTACAACATCTCCAAGTGGTAATTAATGGGACTATTAATATTCATAAGGAATGAGTGATTCTCCTAAGAGAATCAATCATCCCCATAAAAATCAGAATAGCAAAATTTTCTCTGAATTTAGACTCCCTAGCTTCAAATTTCAATTCCCCATTTCACCAATTACGTGACATGAGATTTTAACATCTTTTTGGTGTCTTTGTTTCCATGTTGTAAAAGTGAACAAGAATTAATACTCTCATTGTGTTGTATGGAGGATTAAATAGATCGGTACACAAGCTAATTCACATGGTTCAAAACACACTAGTGAAGAGGTGGAGGTAGACGTTGCTTCACTCCAGACACCGTCCTTCCTATGTGCTCTTATTTTAGCAGTTCTTTATAAGATGCAGAACTCTGTTTTCAGTTAAAGTGCACCCTCCCCCAATCATATGTGTTCATTCAGGAGTGTGGATTTAGGGCTCTAACTTCATCAGTGAATTGGCCCATTAATAATATCATATAATCTAGAGATAATGGAAATTTAGGACTTGGGGCCTACTCACAGGGAGTAGGTCTTATCTCCATGACTTTAGGGACTGTATCAGGTTTCCTGTCCCTTTCTCCCTGGTTCTCTTTGTCTCTGCTTCCTGGCTACCATGGACACAGTATCTTTCCTCTGTGGTAATTCTCTGATATGATGTTTCTGCCTTAATGCCAGCCAGTGACAGACTAAAACCTCGTGATTATGATTCCAAAATATACCTTTTTTCCTTTAAATTGAATATGTCAAGTATTTAGTTCAGACTATATGAATTCTGTGCTGCTGTGGTTCAAGGACGAGCTTAGACAATATAAAAATGAATAGGGAAGGCTGTGTTCTAATGAAATGCCACACATGAAAAAAAGGCTGTGGGCTTGGGCTGTAGCTTGCTGACTGAAGCTGGTGTGAACTAGGTCTTGTGAGCTGTAGAACTTTCCTTTCTGTAACTTTTCAGACCTTTTCCTGGCCTTGAGCTGCCCTGTGCCAGTTCTTACACAGCTGGAGCATGAGTCTCCATGGTTCTCTCACACCCCTGTCACCTGCCCTGTTCTCCAACATGAGAACTAAAGCTGCTTTTCCTACTTTGGCTCCTCCGTTCAACCCACCCTATGTTATGCTGGCCTCAGCTGAGGACCAGAAACTCCATGAGACAGTAGTTGCTGTATTATATACTATTGTCTTTAGGTTACTTATTCAGATTACTAGACATAAACATGAAAATTTGTTTCTTTTTTCATGAACAGCAAAAGAAAAAGTTACAAGAAATTAAAAAGGACAAAAAAAAATAAGCATCAACTGTTACGTTTTGTAGACCAACAAAAACCAACAGCAGAAGTATCCACACCATCCTGCATCCATCCATAAATACATCTCTTCCCCCACTTGCTGTCCTTTTCCTCATTCCAGGTTTTTCTTTCCTTTGAATACATTAACTTCCATATTTTTTTACTCTATTACGTTCAAGGAAACAGTAGATCAGAAAAGTTAGAAATTTTACCAAAAATCTATCTCTTCACCATACGCAGTGAAGACAAAATTCAAAAGCAGGACGTACAGTTTCTCAAAGTATTACCACCATTACACCTCACTGCTTTTCTCTCAAGGAATGAAACACACCTTGACTTAAAAAAAACAAAACAACAAAAAAAAGTGTGAATTGAGTCATTTCTCTACTTCCCATTTCAGTATTTCTACTGTGGTTCTGCCTGTGGAAATATCTAGGATTTCCTCCAAATGCTGGGAAACTTCACCCATTCTGATGATCTGATACTGGTAAGCTTTTTTACTGAAAAGTCTCCAGCTGGCTCGGATTTCAGCCTGTAGTTCTTTTAGAGATGTGACTTCTTTATAAATGTAGTGGAATTGCATTTTATGAAAGATGGGAAATCTTTCTAAACTGCACAAACATAATGAAATGAGACATTGCAAAAGTGTATGTATAAATTCTTACAGTTTGTTTTTATTACTCTCTCTGCGCACTTCCATTTAACTTTTTTCTAAAATAGCATTAAGGTTTTGAATGACAAAATAAAATATGGCATTTTGAGTATGTCAAATGAGAGCCATTATTAAGATAGTGAATATCCACCACAATTTGTTGCTTTATATTACTGGAGGCTCTCTGTTCAATGAAAAACAAACACAGGAATACATTCTTCTAAAAATATAGAGTTATAAAGATCTACTAATATATGTACATATCTATAAACAGACCATCTGTATTTGTTATGAGCAATGTATTTTCAAATAAAACATATGTAAATAATGCTATGCCAGTCACAAATCCTCTTAAATATCTGAGTGCCTAACAGGAGCACAGGAGCGCTAAATCTGAGACGATGACTCACGCATCATCGAATATTTTTATTTTAAGTATCCATGCATATATCATAGCATAGATAATCATTTCTGTCTTTTTTTACCACTACATGAGAATGAGCTTCGGACCTTTGTTTCTTATTTGCTGAGCTCCGCGCTGTGATGGGAACCCTCTCAGAGTGGCGCACGTTCTTATTTCTGCACTGAGGGGTCCACTCACTGTCTCATTCCTGAAATGACTGCGACAAACTTTCAGAACCTTTCCAGCCCTAGGATAAAACTCAGTCAATTACTATACTGAGAGCTCTTTCTTGCAGGGTGCCATTATCCCTTCGCATCCACATTAAACACTTCAAGACAATTATTTCCTCCATTATCTCTATGAGAAAAGTTAGCTCATGGAGATTAAATAATTTCCCTAAAGTCTAAAAGGTGCTAAAGACATGATTAAACACAATGGTCTGAATTACACTCTGCATTCTTTTTCTACCGCTCTGGTTTTCAAATATTTTCCCCAAAGCTATTTGATAAAAAAAGGATAGAGTATTAGGAATCTCAATTTTAAAACAGGTAAAATATTATTCGTTAGCCCATAATCTCAGAATGTGTAGGATGATGTGGGAGGGTGCAAATTCAGGTCTTCTCTGGGCTACCTAGTGAGAACCTAACTCAAAAAAAGAAAGAGAGAAAGAGAAAGAGAAAGAGAAAGAGAGAGAGAAAGAGAGAGAAAGAGAGAGAGAGAAAGAGAGAGAGAGAGAGAGAGAGAGAGAGAGAAGTTAATAAAACGGGATGAGAATGTTTAAGGCTGTGGGTTCATTTCCCAGTGTCACCCCCACAACATTTTTTTTACAACATTTTTAATTTACTTTTAAAAGTCCAAGATGTACATATTTGCTTATTATTTTAATGAATAATAAGGAAATTTTACTATACATGCAAATTCTAAATGAAAACTGATGGGCAACCATTTAAAGATTTTATGACCTCCACTTTAATTTCCACACTGTATTGCATTTCTTATAACCAGAAATCCTTTGTTTGTAAAAATAGAACATTGTATAGAAGTGGAAACATTTTTATAAAGCAGTGCAGCTCAGGCTATTCCTCAGTTAAGCTAATTGAGAGATGGGAAATGTTATCAAAAGTTTTATTTCTAGATCATTTAGATTATCTAGAAATTACTCAAGTTCTTTCATTGAGCTCCCTCAGACAGGTCGCTGCTTACACGCTCTTATTTTCCTATAGTATACTACATATTTGATTTCAATGATTTCTCTTCAGGTACAAAAGCACATCAGAGACAGATGACCAGGTCCTATACTCATACTAATAAATTTGTACCAAACAGTGCCCTAGGTATGTATCTAACTATACACTTCAGTTCTGTCATGGAACTTTGACCAGGAAATATGATTTGGCACAACTTAATGTGAACTCTCAATACATATTCATTATTGTCAGCAGTATCACTGTACTCTCACTTAAAAAAATTACATAATGTAGGCTTGCACTGGTTTGCCAGGGGGAATACAAACATGTATATTCATATAAACATTTATTTTCAGCTTACTAAGTCAGATTTGACTTTATCTTCATATTCCAGATATTTGCATGATATAATTCAGTTAAAATTATCTTTTAAATAACCTTTTCCTGGCGATGCATATATTCCAACTCTATTTTCAATTTTACTTGGCTCTAGAATTTTACTTCTTCCTTCGGTGCTCATCAGAACTTTTATTTGTTCTCCCTAGTTTCATAATCTCTGATATATTTTAAATTTTATAAATAAAAACTCATTAAAGGCAAGTACTAAAGTATAGTTTTCTCATTATTCAATAAGGAGAGATTTATGACAGTAATTTCTCAAATATATAGAATTAAAATTAATCATGTATTCCCAGAAGAAATGGTCAAAGTGATTATACAGTCAAGTTACATTCACTATCTTATGAAGTATTTGCATTAGAACAGTCCCAATTGTAGGGAAGATTAAATTATAGCCCAAAGTTTTAAAATTTTGAAATTCAGAATTCAAAGATGTAGTATGTAAATCTCACTCAAGACACTAAGAGATTTAGAAAAAAAAAGTTTATGTAAATCAAGTTAAATCTTCTAAGTTATATTCCCAATATAGCTTTCCTTAAATGTCAGAAACTATAAGTGGAAATATTAATAAGCATCCATGATAGAAAATGAAATTCTGATTATTTCATATCTTGAACTTAGTTTGCTTCGAGTATTATTCTTAGACATAGATAAAATAATTAAATTGATTAACTATATATCATATGACCTTAAGCACCTCTGAAAATACATCCAGGGGAGAGAAGAAGGCTACCTATGAGGTGATAGCAACGGTGAGTGTCTATGATCACCCCTGGAGAAAATCAGGTACCCTGTTGTCACGAGCAAAAGATAAAGTCTGATATAGGAAGACAAATGAAAATAGCATCCAGCTGGAACAAAATGCAGTATCTGGGGACATCCACACCCCGCTGCCAGTGCAGTGCCATGGAGGAGAGGCTTGGACAAGGGGAGGGAGCTGGCTCTCCTATAAAGGACTGGCTGACCATAGAACTTCCTGATCACCCTAACCTCCCTCCTGGACACTGTGAGTGAGACACAGAAGCAAGAGAAAGCAGGAATAGGGGACAGGACAAAGTGTCCTACACCAGTGTTCCATACACCAATGTTCCACACACCAGTGTCCCGGAAACAATAGAGCCACAGGACCTGTGCACGTGGGACTTTGGGGAAAGGGAAATATTGCTCAATGCAGACAAAAATAAGTTGTCTGCTCCCCTCACATCCAAGAGAAGTGCTATGCAAATGGGATATTCAATATGCTGTCTAAATTTGATATTCTTCCAATATGCTTTCATAAGGCGCATGATGAACACTTCCTAGCCCATGCTTTCAGAAGGCAGGGAAATCTGGATCTATGACACAGATATAGGGTAGAGACCAAGGTAGTTCAGCGAGATTTGACACAGAAATAGCACCCAAGCCAAAAGGGGACTGAACAGAGACATCAATTTCCTCTAATTTCTCCAGAGGAAGGAAAGTCCCAGGTGGGTGTGAAACCCTGGCAGTGTCCAGAGCAAGCTATGTGGCCTTCTGCTGAGCCTATGGATAGCACTAGGTTTTAAAGTCAGGGCTGAGACAGGGGTCTGTGGGCAGAGAAACAGTGGCTGCCACCTGGGTTGGAGGTCTTCTGGCCATATACAGTATTAGGCAAGGAAAGTCGATGGGAAGGAACCAACGAGACAGCTGCAATATCTGCCAGGCAGTGAAGGAAGCAACACAGTGCAAGAAAATTCGGAAGAAGTTGATGGGGAACACGTGAGCAGCATGCAGCGCACTTCTATTACCCAAAATAGATCGGGGAAACATGAAAAGCCACAGAATGCTGCTCACACCCCTAAACTCTCCCAAAGTAGATCCAGGAGGCACAAATGGAGAAGGGATCATGCACCAAATAGCTGGGTTATGTGACATTATTAAAGGGGAAGCAGAGAAACTCAGAGAGGTCAAAGACGACCTGATTCCAACAATTGTGAAATTAACCATCAGACCAGGGAGGCTATGAAAGGATCAAGTAAAATAAAAGAGATTACCCAAATATTCAAATCTTGAATAACAAATTTCTCAAATAAGTACTCCGTGAATGATACCAAACAGAAATGCCAGAAATAAACAATTCTATGGAGCACATGAACCACAGAAATGAGTAATATGAGCAAAAGATTTCATAAATTAGGAAAAAATAGAATTGCATGATGAATACTCAGAAAACTCTTAGAAATAGTAAGCCAGGAAGAAAAAAAATCATCCAATAGCTCTAAGAAAACTACACTAAAGCCAATTCAAGCTAATCAGGGGGCCCGGCAGGATGGCTCAGTGGTCTAAAGCGCCTGCAGGTGGCTTCAGGGACCACGGTTCTATCCCCGACACCACATGCTGCGCCAGCCCTGCCCTTAGGGCAGGCTGAGCCAGCCATAGAAATAAACAAACAAACAATTCAAGCTAATCAATCAATCAGTGGAACCCAAAAATTTATATGGTCTGAGTACATCCAGCCAAATGAATAGCTAAACAAAATGGAAACAAGAAAGAAGTCAGTAACAGAGAAAGATCCTAATGATAGGAGTAAGTCAGTTTTCAATGATAATGCTCAGTGAAAATAGCCTCAACTTCCCAATTAAAAGACAAAGAAAGACTGGAACAGTAGTAAAAAATAAACAGTCAATGGTTCACTGCATATAAGAGACGACCTTCCCAATTCCAAGACAAAAGCATTGTAAAACAGTAGTAAAACCACGAGACCCCCTGTGAGCTTCAGGCTAAAAGCCATCAAAGAGGCAGAAACTTACAACTGAGGTTTTATTTAGAAAGGTCTAGCCTGCACCTATGCTTTCATGATTTTTGCTTATTTTATCTCAGATCATTTCTGCAGAGAGAATGGTTATCATCAATAAATCAATACGAATAGATGCTACAGAGAGTGTGGAAAAGAAAGGACATTTTTATCACTGGTTGGAATGCAAACTGGTTCATCCACTGTGGAAATCATTATGCAGGGTTCTCTAAAGCTAAAAGTAGAAGTTTTACCTTACCCATGTATTCTCCTTCTAGGCATCTTCCCTAAAATGTTAAATACCTCTTATTACAGTCAGTTATACATACTGATGTTTAAAATAGCACAACTCATTTAAATCTTGGACACAACCTATATGTCCACTATCAATAAGTGAATATGCCAGATGTAGTTTTTATACACAATGGAGTCTTACAATGTCACAAGGAAGGAAAGATTCAAGTCATTGATAGAAAAATAGATGCATCTTGAGACTATAATGTTAAATAAATCAGCTGTATTGTCTCTAACATGACACGGTTTCTCTTAAATGAGAGGCCAAACATTTTTTTTCTTTTTTTAAAAAAAGAGTAAAATGAAAGATAGATATCAGGAGACTGAGAAATAGGTCTGTTGCCAGTGTGAAGAGGACCAAGGCATGGCAGAAGGGAAGGATTTGGAGGATTAGTGGAAAAGATGTGAAAGGTTAAGATCTGACGCTGGGGAAACAGCTCAGCAGCTTAAGAGCCTGCTTGGCAAGCACAAGGTCTTGAGTTTGATCCCCTATACCAAGGGGAAGGAAAAGCAAGATTAAAATGTGAATCTTCTCTTTCCTCTCTCTCCATCTCCTTCTCCCTCTCCCCCCATTATTTCTCCACAACTCCCCATAATGACTGTAATCAGCATACACTGCAAATGTGAGTAATAAAAGTAACATTAAAATGTGATTCTTACAGTTGGTTCTTTTATTCTTCACTTCCATAGGACGTAAATAGGAAGCCCTACCTGGCCCCTGACATCCCCACTCCCTTCTGTTAAACATTGAAATGGAAGAAAGAACATGTTGTTAATGCCAAAGGGGAAGACAATGTGAGAGAATGGGTATCCACAAACACCATATTTGGCTGTTTTTAAAAAAATTATAACAGATCATGAATGTGTTAATGAATGTGTTAATGAAACCTACTTAAAATGAGCCATTGTTTTAATATGTTTCACACACCAATCTATAGTGAAACATCATTGTATCATTTTCTAAATTTCTAATGTATGATGACTATGTTATACAACTAATCCTAAGAAACACATAGCAAATATCATGGCTTAGGATTGCTCCTGGTATGTTTTATAATTTTTGGTTCAGAGAATTAATACAGATTGCTTCTCATAAAGAAAACATTATGATTTGTTTAATGTATTCTCCTAATTTTAATCTATCACCTGTATCTCTCAAAATTTAAGAAAGTATTGTTGCAAGTAGCTGAGTTAGATAGAAATATTATAGGCAGTCAGACAGTGATGGGGCTTCCAGGAGACAACATGGAAGACAAGCTCCATTGCAACGATGAGAGAGATGGATGCTTCGTGCTGTGGGCCAGACCTAAAGACCAAGGATCAAACAAATGCTTACTTTCCTAAAGATAAGCACTGGGGATGGACCATCACCTTGAGGAAGCCAGGCAGAGTCACCAATCCAACTGCTATTGTTTGGCTACCAGATAAACTCCTATTCTATATTTGTTCCCATTTGCTACATGACTCACTTTCCCAGTTGGTTGTAGACTTAACCAATTTCACCTGAGAAACAGTGCTTGTAATCTCATTGTTTGTTCGTAGTTTTGTACCACCTCATGTCCACCTAAGTGAGTTCCCATGTTCTCCACCTTAGACCCTCATGATTTTACTCTATAAAAGTCCCTAGAAGAGACAGCTTCCTGGGGACGACCTGCTTGAGCCTCCCTTCTGTCCCTCTCTCGGACAGAAGTTTCCTTTCCACAATTAATATATTCTACTCTTAACCTCTGTTTGTCCCCAAATTTCATTCTTCAGCTTTAGAGAATACAAACTCAGCCCAGGTACCTTTCAGGTCAGGAGTTTCATTTCCCCTATAACAGTATTACACCAGCAAAGGGAAGATACACATTTTAGCAAGAGTTATCATTGAAGATGTAGATAAAAGTGGATTTTTTAATCTTCTAAAGGATCACTTGGAATTGCTGTGGTTCTTAACAGCAATTGCTCTACAACCCATAATCAGTAAGGATAAAATAGAACAAAATGCCTTATCTGATTTATAATATTTAATTTACTGAAGAAACATATTAAACACAAATGACAATAATGTGGAATATAAAACATAATTACAACAGGAACATGACGTAATTTAAAATGAATTATGAAATCTAAATAACATGGGGTAACTTACTAAGTTATAACTATAAATATTTCATTAAAAAATTTCAAACTCATTTTTACAAAACTTGTTTTCCCTGTATTTTCAGTTACTTTTTCTCCTAAAATCCTATTTACTTACCTTGAAACATGATTCTAAGGAACATGTTTTTAAGCTTTTAAATAACAATACAAGCAAATTTATGATATATAGGAATATATACATATTCATTCTTTTGTATATAGATAAGTACACACTTATCTATGCTATTATTTGTTTATGAATATAATGATACATAAGTCTTTGATAACATGACATAATATATTTAATGTGATGAATATACTGTAATATATTTTAATATAATGTTAAGAACCAATATTTTTAGGAAAAATATTCTGCAAATTTAAGAAAATATATGAAAGTTTCACAATAAATACAGATGTTGTTAGCTTGGTTATAAAGTTTAAGCTGAAAAAATCCTACCTGATTTGTCAAAGTTCACCTCATTGCCAGAGCTGGGGCCTACATCAATGGACATGACTGGCAAAAGCTTCCGAAAGTCCCAGAGCTTCAAAACTCCACAGGCATCACAGGAAGCTATCATGTGACCCTTCAAAACATACAATAAACAAAATTTGCATACATACATTGAATATAAAAACATTCACAATAAACCACAGGCAAAAGATTATGCTAATATTACACTTTTAGGGGCCTGGTGGGATGGCTCAGTGGTCTAAAGCGCCTGCTTGGGAAAGCTTGGGCGGCTTCAGGGACCGGGGTTCGATCCCCGGCACCACATGCTGTGCCAGCCCTGCCCTTGGGGTGGGCTGAGCCGGCCATGAAAATGAGTGAATAAACAAACAAAGGTTCTGAAACAAGAAAAATAAATAAATAAATAAATAATTCTTTAAAAATAATAATAATAATAATATTACACTTTTATTAACTTGGCAAAACTATATTCCTCTAAACTGAAATGTAACCATTATATCCTCACCTTGCATATAGTTATATTAAATGATATTCTTAGTACATGAATTTTGGTACTAATTTTAGAAAAATAATTGTTCAAGGAAGCATTTTGTGTAATTATGTGAAAAAAGATACAGGAACACAAAAACATATACAGTAATATAATTCATCTATGTGAATACCTAACGTGTGCCCTGTAAATGATGTATGTAGTATAATTCAATCTTCCTAAAAAAGAATTACCCCATCAGAGCATCATACTTTATGTGATTGCAATTAGTGCTGTTATTTTATACATCTAATAAGGAGAAGAACAGGAAGATAAGTGGACAGAAAAATAAGAGAACTTCCTCTCAGAGGACAAAATGCCTAAGGCATATCTGCTGAGTGCAATAAAATCATTCCTCTTGGTGTCTGTTAGGCAAAGTTCTCAGTAGAAGTAGCTGAGCCATAATTTATTTATTTTTATGAGTTTATTTTTTTGTATAGGGAAGGAACTACAGGGTGTTCACTGCTACCTCAGACTGATAATGATCCCCCGCCCAGCTTCACAGCTCCCAAGAGCTGGGATTACAGGTGAGCACCACCACACCCTGTCTCAATTGCCATCTCAGCGCACCCTGGGGGCGAGGGCAGCACAGCAGTCCCTGGAATCAAACCTGTACTCTTGAGTCCACTGGCAGGCACTTTAATCCGCTGAGCTACTTGGCCCTCACTGAGTCACTTTTGATAGTAAGTAATGAGGCAAGAAAGAAACTGGATAAAGAGAAACAGAAGGAAGAACGCATAAATGGTAATGATAATAAATGGTAATGGTAATGAAACAGTGATAGTATTTCAGGCTCATCCATATAGAGCTCACAGGCTGTCCACACTCCTGTTGGCTTCTCTAGAAATAGACATTGAGCACCCACTTCATGAAGGGGACCAAGGACATTCTGACAAGAGGGGCTTCTGTCCTTTGGCACCTACCAATCTACATTCTTTCTCATCACCTCACTACTTAATTTCATTGTTCATTCACAAATAAATTGAGTGCCATCCTTATCAAGGCTGTCTTTTGTGTTTGCGATAAATTGGGATAGCATTTTCAGTCTGCTGTGTAGTTTTTCCCTTTCAGATCCAGCTTAGTTTTTGAAATTTAATGCCAAAAACGATCCACTATTTTCTGAGTTTTTAAGATGTTAAGAATATTAGCTGTGATTACAATTTTCTTGTTATTTTGAACTACTTCTTTTCATCATTTACATCCTAATTTCTACACTTTCCGTTAAAAAATACAATATGGATTTTAGTTCAAGTGTACTTTTACTTTTCCCTAGCCATACTAATAATTCAAGGAATTCCATTAGTTTCAAAATTCTGTAAGTGTTGCTATTGGCAAAGTAATACAACAGCATTGGCCCCAATCAAATAAATGAGATACTTAATCTTTTTTATGACTTGAAAGGGAACATAGAGAACTTGGAATGATCTCAAATATGTAAACATGTATTGGAAGAATTGTGAGAAATCAGGGAGTTTCACTTCAGATATTGAAAGAATAGCTCTGAGCATTAGTGGGGAATATTAATGTTATAAATTAGAAAAAAATCTCTTTCCAAATATAAGGGCTTTCAATCATCGTTCAGAGGTCATAAAACAGAATTTTTGGTCAATTTTGAGAACAGAGTAGGTAAGTTTTAATCAGAATTTAATTCCAGTGTTCCTTTCATCAAAGACACAGTTATTGACTTGATGTCCACTTCTACTTTAGAGGCAATCTTAAAATATACTTCATCCCACTGAACATTAAAATTTGAGGAAAAGCACTACAAATAAAACAGTTTATTATTTTTATTAGATGAAAATAAGTATGAAAACATTTTCAAACTTTAACATTTAATTATGACATTGTTAGATAACCAATATCTGATAACTTAATAATATGAAAATAATTCAGTAATTATGAAGTTTTTAATGTGTCCTATACTAAATGCTTTGTTAGATCCTATACTAAATTCTTTGTTAACAAAAGAGCACATGCTAATTTAAAAAGGAACTATATTCAATCCATTTTTTCCATTGTCTTAGGAACATAGGAGCTATCATAAAGTATACATTATAGCAGTATGAATAAAAGACCTTATTAAGTGATATAAATAAGTGTGCATTTAAAGTTAATGTCTGAAAGACATTCTGTGATGAAATAGCTGCTTAGCAATCTAAGCAGGCAGAGGAGATGTATCAATGATTGCCATTTGGGAGTGTCCTAGAACTCAACAAAATATTTGCTAAATGTATGGATGAGTAATGTCTCCTTGAAACTCACCTGAAAGTTGCATTTTAGCCTATAGCTAAATTATTTCCACACAGTCTGGAAGTAATTGTAAACTCTAATCCTCATCGTTCTGAATTACTTATAAAAAATCAAAGAAAGCAGAAGCTAGACCCCCGAAGTTGGAATATCCTCAAGACCCTCTATACCTCCACCCATCGAGGGAAAATCTGAGGACCATCTGCCAGTCTCTCACTCTCAGGCAAAACAAGAAACTTGGCTGGTGCTAATCCAAATGTAGAATGCATATTTTGAGGAATTTGAGGCTGATGAGACGTGCGAATGTGATTTTTTTTATAGAATATAAAATTATAGAATTTAATTATAGAATTATAAAATAATTTTATTTAGAACTTATGACAAGAAAGACAACAAAGGATGCCAAGACAATTATGCACTTAAACTAAGATTTCAGTTGTATTTTTTCAGCAGGACTGGGGATTAAACTCAGGACCTTGCACTTGCCATTCAAGTGCTTATTCTACTGAACTATCTCCTCAGCCTGCCTAAACTAAGATTTCAAATAAAATTTCTTTTAGAGATATGTGGAACAGTGTGATAATCATCCAAAAAGTGAAGACTCAATAATTTTGAGGAATTCTCTAAAATGTAATTACTCTTATTCTAGTAACACTCGGTACTGATTCCAGGTAGAAGGTACTAGATGTGGTTGATGGGCAGCTCTAAATACAGATCAGATCCGTGCTGTTTGTAATACTGAAACTGTGGCACCCAGCACAGTTCCTGCTACCTGTTAAGGCTCAGTCTTTGACTAAATGCTTGAGTTAATCAGCATAAGGGAAACAGCATTATCAGTGTGACTCAGTGTAATTTAAGATTTTTTTCAAACATATGCAATGTTAAGTGAGTTGAAATGTCATTTTAATTATGACTCAATTGAGTTAAATTACACAAATAGGATTCAACAAAGGGACCAACAATGGTTACCTTTGAGATAATAATAAATAGTCACCACTTCTGTCTGCCCATGTTAAGTGTCCCTGGGACTAACATGAAGATCCTGTAATGGGAAGAGCCATAGAAACATAAGTTATCTATGAGTCTGAGAAAGGGAACAAGAGAACAGCCTAGCCTCATCTACGCAGCAGAAACTATACTGAAGGAGAATTTTAAAATATATAAAGTAGCCGGGCTAGCTCTGTAGGTAGAGCATGAGACTCTTAAAATATAAGCACCAAGGACCACAAATGTGGTTACCCTTTTGAAGCTTTTAATATTACTTCTGAAATGTGTTAAAAAGTAAAGGAAAACTTATGAGGAAAATATTAAGGTAGCAGTATTTGTAAATAAATAAAATATGAGATTAAGTCAAATTTGCAGTAATAATAGAGCATGGAAAAGAAAAAAAAAAAAAAAGCTTATGTAGTTTTGGATTCAGAAGCTTCTTTTATGCAAACTTGATACCGACAGCTGTAGGGAGACAATGCAGGCTGGACTCCAGTCTCCCCACTGGAGTTCCAAGCCTATTTCTATATTGTGAAACAGAGCAACCAAAGAAAAGAAAGCTCGAATGCAAATGAGTTCATTTATAATGTAAATGAATAATTAAAAATATTTTCATAAACCAATAATATTCCATAAAATAAACATGTCTTACAAGCACATAATTTTGAAAGCAGATTTTATAAACTTGGACATGGAAATAAGACTTGAAAGAAAAATGTTACTTTTCAGATAAACTAAAATATGTCACAAATTAATAGTTGGCCATATGAAAATCCTTGTCTTTGTATAGCATGTTAGGAAGCAGCTGATTGGGTTATTAATAGATTGCAAAAACACACAGGTGCAATTTGATTGTGTTTGAGACTTTATCCTGATGAATCAGCATTACCTTAGTTCATCTCACTAGGAGGTATGTGTGCGCGCATGCACGCGTGTATGTTTGTGTGTGCCTTTTTTCCTATTCTGTTTTTTAGAAAGTCAAGCTACACAACTCTATCTAAATAAATAAATTTTAGAAATGGATAACGAAGATGTATTTCTACTCAATGGATTACTACTCAGCTATAAAGAAAGATGAACTAGAGGCTGTTATAGGTAAATAGATGCAACTATAAGGGAAATAAATCTAACTTTATGTGTAAACATATTGTCTCGCTAGTATAAGAAACTGAAAGAGCAAATAAAATTTGGAAAGGTATAAATATATATAGTGCAAGGGAAAGAAACTGCTTGAAAAAGAAAGGAAGAGAAAATTTATATATATATGAAAGATAGCTAAGATAATTGTACTACTGATTTGTATTAGTTCATTGAAAGGCACAGTTAGTGCTTATATGGTTTAATCAGTTTTGCATGCCTATATCTGATAATCTAAGCAACTTTGAAGCTAACATGCAATATAATAACTATTGGTAATGTTCTCTAATGTTTTGAATTTCTGTGTCTTTGCAATTGTTTTATTTTTCTTTAAAAGAATAAATAAAAGTTCATACATACCATATCAGAACAACAACAACAACAAATTGCTGGTACTGAGAAAAATTTGCTGGCTAATACTTTCTGAATTTTTTGCGGGGGAGGGGACTGGGACTCAAACTCACGACCTTGCACTTGCCAAGCAGGCACTTGTGCAATGGAGGTATCTCCCCAGCTAATACTTTCTGAAGTGACACATTTTATTCAGCTATATATTTAAAGAATCTGCAGTTAATAATATAGACTTACAACCTGGGACTGAACCAAGTTACACTCTGAAGGACTAGGTCTCTGGATTCACTAATGGAGGGCAGGGTGCCTGAACCACAAATATAAAAATTGCCCTGGGCATTCTGGCCTGTTAGCCTCGGGACGCTGAGACAGGAAAAGAGATGCAGCACCGAGTGCTATGAAAGGGTACATGGAGAGCAACAGAGGTAAAGCAGAGAGGCCGCCTGTCCTTCTACTCATCCACACAAAGAAACAAAACATTTCTCATAAAGTGCATATAAAGACAGTCGAACATTGAAAGATGACATTTTTGGCAGGTTAGAATTGTAAAAATATGGAAAAGATTTTAAAACCACAAATCTCTAAAAGTTTAGCAAAGATCTGATATTCATTAAAGATAAAGAAGACCCAGGAATATAGCCTAGTAGCACAACACCTGTTGGCTTCTTCAAGGTCAAGAGTTTGATTCCCTGTACCAAAAAAAAAAAAAAAAGAAAGATAGAGACAGAGGAAGAAAGGGAGGAAGGAAGGAAGGAAGGAAGGAAGGAAGGAAGGAAGGATGGCAGGGAGGGAGGGAGAGAGGGAGGGAGGGAAAAAGGAAAGAAAGGAAATGTACGAATTAATCTAAATGACTTGGAAAAATAGAGAACTGAAATGTCAGTCACTACACATAAAAGATGAAATGCACAACCTGTACTCTGGCCTAGATAAGGACAGAAGGAGAGCTAATGAGTTAAAATTATAGTCTGAGAATCTCAGCCAGATTATTGACATAGATAAAAAGAGGAAAGCACTTTTGTAAGCTGTAAGATTTAAGCGTAAGTGTAGACAGAATTGTAATGTCTAGTGTTTCAGTACAACAAACAACAAACAAGGACAATATAGAGACAAAAAACAGTGGAAGGTGTAATGGCTAAAACTTTTCCAGATTTCAAGAAAAATCCAATATAGCTGTCCCTGAGTAATCATGGGAGGTTAGTAACAGTGCCCCCAGGCACAAAAATAAAACCACATTTACACTTAGACACAATGTGCCAAAAAATGTGAAAAACTACAAATGAAAGAAAATTTACCTATAAGTGAAAAATGCTGTTATGTATAAAGAAAGCCATGTAGATTGAAAGCAAACGTGGACCTTGGAAAAAGTGGAATAGTGTTCATATTGTATGCAAAATAAAAGTGAACCAATATTGCATGCTAAACTAAATGTCACCTTATACTGAATACTATTTTTGACTTTTTTATAAATAAAAATGTAACAGTTTCAAAACACGTTAGTAGTACATTTTCAATATTTGATACAATTCATATTGTTGTCCTGTTAATTATACAGAGCACAAGCAGTCGATGTTGCAATTTTTCTAGTCATTATTAGTACCAAATATTTTTTTCTCATTGAGCTAAGGGAAAGTATTTGTATACATGTTCCATAATTGCAATGGGTTGTTGGTAAAACTGGCAATGTTGGAAGCTGTTGATTTAAGCCTTACAGCTCAGCATTCTAATCTAGCTTTCCATTTAATGCCTTGTGGTTAAACTTTTCTGCTGGGTGGTTAAGGGCAAGTTTAAGCAAGACCTGTATAGCAAAATATGTAACGTTTTTATCTCCCAAGGTCAGTCAAATCCCCTCAGGTTTTACTTTGGAACCATGTACAGTGCTTTGTAGAACTGTTGTCAGTGTCAGCCATCTGGATAAGTCAGGGCCAGTGCTTGACCATTTAGCTCTCTGTGAAAGCCTAAGAGAATGTTTTCTTTGTAGGAGAGTCTCCTTTGGCACATTATATATCCTCAGTCCCTTTCCTCTTTAGCCCCATAATCTCCTTGAACAGAAAATTTGGGAAACCACTGAGTTGTAGGGTGTTACAACACCTGTTTTCTTGTGTCCTGAGTCCTCACTGACCTTGAAGGGCTAGGGTCAAAGTATTGGCTATCCTTGTAGCCCTTCTTTTTCTCTAATTTTTGGTCTGTAAACTTATATTCTTAACCCTCCAGAAGAAAAGTTTAATGATACTATTACTCTATAACTTGAGCATAACATCACTGTCTTTGTGAATATCAAACATCCTAGACTTAACTTGGAAATGGTATTTTTTATCAATCATTGATATTCTAATAAATCTCTATAGAATATTATAAAAGCAGTTACACGTTTTTACACATTTAGAAATCCTTAAAACTAAAAATATTTAAATCTAACTATCTTGTGGAGGTAATTCTTAATGCTCGAATTTTTCCAAAAATGGAGAAAAGTTCTAAAGACAACAGGGATAGAAGACAGAATAGTAAGTAAAAGCATTTAAAAAATTAAAATTTTATTTCTTGTTTCAGAACTTTTGTTTGTTTATTTATTTATTTTTATGGCTGGCACAGCCTGCCCTGAGGGTAGGGCTGGCGCAGCATGTGGTGCTGGGGATCGAACCGCGGTCCCTGAAGCTGCCTAAGCGTTTCTAAGCAGGTGCTTTAGACCACTGAGCCATCCTGCTGGGCCCCCCAAAATTTAATCTTTATAATCAACATTAATTATGGAGTGTAAAACAGAAAAGTCCCAATCTAATCTTTAACTTTATATCTTATTCTAAAACAAACTTGGAAAATAAAATTTTAAAAAGCAAGGAATAAATAATTAACAAAACAATAAACATTAGATAATACTACAATAAGAATCACACACACACACACACATACACACACACACACACATACACACTGGAATATTCCCAAGGGAAAAGAATATTTTGAATTAAAAAAAAACATAAACATGATTTTTAAAAGTGACTATAATTATGAAATTTATAAGAAAGTCTTTAAAAAGAAATACACATAACAAAATAAGCTAAATATTCAGACAGAGAATGTAAAATAAATTATTAAATACTAATTAATGAGAAACAGGGCAATAATATCAATCTCAGAAAGATTATGTGAAAAAAATCTATTCACTATTATGCTAATTATTAGAAGGCAGTAACAAATTTCATCAAGAAAATGTAACTATAGATTTTTATATAAATATGAAACAATTTTTAAATGATGAAAACAAATCTTTAGAGGAAAAATTATCACTTTCTTAAATAATGGGGAAGACTTATCTATCAGATTGGTAGGTCATGCAAGAAAAGAGAAGAGGGGCCGGCCAGATAGTTTAGAGGATTAAAGCATCTGCTTAGGCAGAAGCCAGGACCTGGCTTTGATCCTCTGGGGTGCTCTGAGAGGGCGACTGTGACTGGGCATAGCAGCGCATGTTGTAATCCCAGTGCTTGGGAGGCTGAAGATAGGAGGATCACTACAAGTCTGATTTACATAGTGACCCAGTACTAAATACATAAGGAAAGAAAAAAGAAAAGAGGAAATGTGCAAAGTTCAATATCAACCAAATATTTGATATAAAAATACAAACCAAATACACATCATATTTATAATGTCATCAAGTACTATAAGTGTAAAATATGTGATAGGTCATTATATAAATCTTACAAAATGATAAAGAACAAGGTTACAGTTTTTCATAATGGTGCAAATAAATTGAAAACTAAGATTGCACTTGGTTTATAAAATGTTTAGAAGGTGAAAGAATAAAATCAACTAGTTTCAGTTTGGAGCTTTCAGTGAAACATGTCCTATACTCTTCCATCGAATTAGAGAAGGTTTTTCATAATGTTGAGGTGATAAGGGTGAAATTCAAACAGCACTGCATTCCTAATGATGGACCTAATAATAGTTAATTATACTATTTAAGAGATAATTTAGTATGTGCAATAATTTCATTCTATAGATTTTAAAAAGTGTTTAAGGAGAATATTATTTCCCTACAATTAAACTGTTTGTCATAAAGATTTAAGTACTGTCTAGTTGACCTCAAGGGCTGAGATTTTATTCACTTGATTTTATTTTTGGAAACTAATGTAACATATTACAATTTTTTTTCCACATTGGCTGGGGAGAGTGGTGCACACTTCCTACAGCAGTACGGGAGACTCAGGCAGGGCATATGAAGTTGCACTTGGGCAATGTAGCAAGATCGTATTTTAAAAATAAAATTTAAATGAAATTTTAAAGACTAAAAAAAAAAGGCTGGGCATGTAGTACACTGGAAAGGCTGTTCAATCTCAGTACTACAATATTAAAAAATGAATAAATGCATTAATTAAAATATTAGCCAGTCGTGCATGCCTGTAATCCCTGTGTTGGGGAAGCTGAAAACAGGAGGATTACTATGACTCTGAGAGCATGGACCAAATACATAAAAAAAAAATTAAACTTCCCAGTGGAATACACTTAAGTAATCAATAACTCATATAAATATTGTCCAGACAGATGTTGTCAAACTAGCATTTTAAAAATGGTTAAAATATAAGAAAATAATCTATCTATACATACATATATAGTACACACATACATAAATGCACAACATGATTATACAAATTACAATGCTGCTTTTGTGATGGTACTGGCAACAATTACTAACAGCAAAGAAAAATATAAATAGTTCAATGAGAAAAGAAACAACAAATTGTCTATATTGTATGATGTATATACATGAAGTCTTCATTGAAAATAAGATTGCAAAAACTAAATCTGAACTATTTTTAGATAGTAGAATGATTCATTTAACTTCATTTTTCTCTTCCTTTTCACAATTTCAAATTTCATGGGATTTATATATGTTTATTTATTATAATCAAAAATATTTGGAACACATAATGAAATCAAAACAGTGCACATTATCTGCCAAGAGACCTCCTTTTTCCTTCCTAAGACTCTTAGGCATAGAATGGACAAGAACAGTGGTCATCAGGCCAATAAAAGAAACATTAAGCCCTGGACACTTCAGCTGCTTTAATATGTGAAGGTAATGACCTGCAACTCGGTATTAAGGTGTAACTATAATAAAATGTTTAGGCTCATTAGGAGGAAAATTAGTATTTCAAACATTTTTAGTTCTGATACATTAGCATCTCTCTTAGGACAGATATATGCAGTCTTAAGCAATAGTTCATTACACCATTTCTTCAGTTCCAAATGGCAAAAACACAGGAAAGGAGTTATGGAATTAGAGTGTAAAGGAGTAGCAAAATCTGGAAATTCTCAAGGAGGAGTTTGGAGAAGAAGAAAATACAAAGAATGAGAAGATGTGGGTTACATTACTCTTTTCCATATAGGTCTGTACTGATGCTATTATATTTAATAGATTAGAAAATCAAAGATAGCAATATCATAGGCCCTACCCAAAGTCATTTACTTAATAAAATGTAGGCCTAGTGTCACTGTTGAGATTGAGAATGTCCACCAAAGGCCTCCTGTGTTCAGCGGTGTGGCTCATGGAGAGTGACTCAATCAACAGGTTGAGAGGGGGATGGGCAATTAGGAGATGGGCCTGCTCAGAAGAGATAGGGCACTGGAGGTGTGACTGAAAAGAGGAGTCCTCACTGGATGGTTCCTCTTCTGGTATTCTCTGCTTCTGAGCCTTCCCAATGTGATCATCTTTTCATCCATCATGATTTCCTGCTGCATAATTTGTGTCTTGGAACCAGCCAACTGCAAACATTAACTGTGAGTAAAACAAAGCTTGTTTCCAGCTGTGGGTGTTGGGCATCTTGTCTCAATGATTAGAAACTGATTAAGACACCCAGGACTCAGTCCTTGGTAAAGTGGCTTCAGTGTTAAAGCTCTTGAGATCTTAACAAAGGAAAGATTTTGTGTCCTTCACTTAGTTACTTTAGGAAATGGAAGCTCATGAGTACTTACGAATGCAAGAAGAACACAACCTATAATTGAAGAAGTATATGCAAAAAACTAATAAAACTAAGAGAATATCAATAATTGTGTATTAACAAAGAGTAAACTGAACAAGCAAGGGTTTAATTTATCAGACAGAAAAGTTAGCCAGCAAGATGCCTCAGTGGTCTAAAGCGCCTGCTTAGGAAAGCTTAGGCAACTACAGGGACTGATCCTTGGCATCACATGCTGTTCTGGCCCCATCCCCAGGGCTGGCTCAGCTGGCCACAATATATATAAATTAAAAAGGACAGAAAACTAATGAAAAGCAAATGGAGAAAATATATATAAAATAAGAAATATTTTTTAGCCTGTTATGTCCATTTGAGGCTAAAAGGAAGAAATATAATAGACATAAACCTTGAATACACTTATGGTCTATCATTAGAGAGAGAGAAATAATTAGGCAATTATATTGCCAAAATTAAATGGGGAAAATAGGTCAATTGTAGTTCATAATATAAACTAAACACCTCCCTCAAAGCGGGAGTCACATTAGGTATCTTCTAGTAGCTTCGTCAGGAGAATAGAGGTTTATGAAAGTGATATTTGTCAGATTAAGAATATTAGGGCCTGCCAGATAGCTCAGAAGACTGGAGGACTGGGGTTCAATCCCTGGCACCACATGCTCTGCCAGCCCTGCCCCCCCAGGGCACACTGAGTCGGTGACTGAGACTGGGCATGGTAGTGCATACTTGTAATTCCAGCACTTGGAAGGCTGAAAACAAGAGGATCACTATGAATCCAATCTGTGTAGTGAAACCTTCTAGACCCCATAATATAGATAGACAGATGATAGATATATAGATAAATAGGTAGATGTAGTTATATATATATATATATATATATATATAATATTATATATATATAATGAACAAAGATTAGTGAAGAGAAAGCAAAATAGCATCTTATTTTAATGATACAATACCAGAGCACAAAAGGAGAGATTAGCATATTATGACATAGAAAATATAGTATGAATTTATGATGAGATTAACAATGCAAAATAATTCTGAGAAGTTTTTATGCTTTATACTGGGGAATGTGAATTTTATGTGATGCAAAACATCATGCACTTTGGACACAGACATGGATATTTTAAAGAAAATGTTGAAGGCTAACAGTCATGGTGAATACAGTCAGTATGATAAAGTACAAAACTGTGCTATCTGCAGCTCTGAAAAGTGAGTATTACTTGTCTCTGGTGTTACAGTTTGTCAGAAATCTAAGCAGGAGATGGACCAAATGCAGGCGAATTTGTCTCAGAGCACAGAAAACTTACTACTTCATCAAATATTTTTGAGCCTACTAACAGTATAGATATTGTTTTAAGTAGTGTATATGCCAGAATGATTAAAAAATGAAAGTTTACATCTTAGAAAACTTCAACACTTCTAGGGAAAACTACATATTAGTCATGTTCAATTTTAATAAGATTTACCCAAAAAAAATTTTTTTTAAAAAATCTTGTAGACACAGAATGCTTGGATCAAGAGCATTGAATGGTAAGTAGCTTTGGTAGCAAAGATCTATGAATATCTTCAACATAAGAGCTCAAAAATCTGGGGGACCAGGACTTGTTACAAGCAGAGTGACACTAATAGGAGAAAGGAGATGCACCAAAGGAAGCCAAAGTAGGTGGACCTACAAGTTTTCTATTCATCATCAAGCCAAACAAACAAACAAAAATAGGATAAGTATTGTGTGTTAAGTGTGTCCCAAATCCTTTGGAAATACTGACAAGTGCTATTAAGGTTAGATTATTGGAAACAAAATGATATATGCCCATGATTTCAAAATCTACATGTGTAATTCACACCACCACTTCTTGAGTTTGGGTCTTTATTTCCCACTCTCCATAGGGTATCTCCCTTTAGATACTTAAATGGCAGCGTATTCAAAGCCAAACTAATTGTTTCTTCAAATTTGATCCTTTGGTTCTACTCCCTGCTTTAGTAAAAGGCTCTATGCTTCCTTCATCCACCTGGGCTGGTTTGCCAATTCTCCATCCCTTTCCTTTAAAATCCAGTTCCCTTGAATTCTGCCTCCATGGTACACAAACACTTACTTCTGAGCCCTATCATTTCATACAAGGACAACTGTAAAATTTTGCTCTCTTCAACCCTATGTCTCAGAGGTCATTCTTGGAATAATGGTCCACAATTAGGACTAAGTTTTCCACCCATGGGCCATTTGGTGTAGACATCTTTGTTTAACCAAAGTGAATGCCACTGAGATTCTGTTGTTTAAAGCCAAGGAGGCTGACAAATGTGAAATATGGGACAGCACCCCACCCTCATCTTGGAATTAGAAATAAAAAGTAAAAATAATTAAGATGTGCCTCACATGGTGAATGTAACTGTATACTGAAAACATGTACTAGTGATAATTTTAAAAATTAAAAATTCCTGCCATTCTCATTGGTTCATAAAATTGTATTGTCATGGTTTACAGACCCTGTAATAGACGACTGGCAGAATAAGTTTTTAGAAGGTAAATTTGAGCTCCTCTTTGACCTGGCATTTTTTTTGTCTATCAATTCCAACTTCCACACATAACATTCTCCTTGCTATTCTTCAAATAAAGCATGCTTATGGATCATCATAAGAGACAAAATAATTAGGCATCTACTAGACAAGAATTAAGTGTAAGAAGGACTGATTTCTTTAGCATTATTTAATTCTAGTTAAATAAAATTTGTTATTCATCACATTGTGTGTCAGATGAAAGACACACAGTGGAGTACTACTCCATAAAGAAAGAAAGCTAAAGCCATTTGTAGGAAAATGTATACACCTTAGGACCAATCTGTGAGGGAAATAAATCAGATGCACAGTCTTCAATAGTTCATGGTTTCTTTTGCATGGTAAATCCAAATTCTAAGTAAAAAGCAAAATAAAAGATGCATAATAGGAAATAAGGAGATAGATCTTTTTCACATTGGAATGGGTGTGAAAGATAGAGGGAGGGAGGGGAGAGAGAGTGGAGGTAAAAGGAATAATGTAAGAGATTTAGAAATGCCATGGACATATCCCAAAACCACACAGGGAATTATAAACATTATATTCTGCAAACATTTAAATAAAAATTTAAAGAGAAAAAGAACATATCATTAAAAATCTGGTTTGGACATTAGTCTCTCTTAGGCCTATTTTTTTTTTTTTTATTCTTTATTTTTTTTTTTAATTTCT
>PVJA010002634.1:0-104520 GCA_004027025.1 Myocastor coypus
TTTTTTTTTTTTTTTTTTTTTTTTTTTTGTATCTTCCAGGGTCAAATCCCCTCAGGATTAAATTTGAGACCATAGACAGTACTTTGTAGAACTGTTGTTAGGGTCAGCCTTCGGGACGAGTCACGGCCATTGCTTGGCCATTTTGCTTTCTGTGAAAGCCTGAGAGAATGTTTTTCTCTGGGTGACTCTCCTTAGACGCACTGCAGTTCTATTTTTAATGAAATTCAACTCATTGCATAGAATGTTTGCTCATCTGCTTGATATGTATGTTGGGAATATTTGTATACTATTAAATATTCTCCCAAGCATGGTTTTAAGGGCTCTACAGCATTACCTCATGCCACAATTTATCTGCACAGTCCACTCCCCAATTCCTTGAGACTCAGGATGTTTCCAGTGGCCTCTTCACTCTGCAAGGAGGCGTAGGCTATGACATTGGCCCCATAACCTGCACAGGAATGCTAAAAGAACTGGAAATGTACATTTTAAAATGTTTTAAATTCTCCTATCAAGCTGGGGGTTTAGTTCAGTGTGACTCGTGGGTAGTGTCACTCCTGTATAAGTGATGTAATGGCTAGGCTGTGGCGAGCCACCAAAGGCCCTTCCTGGAAAAGGTATTCTGTGGAGGTCCTCAGCAGCAGACTCTGAGTTAAGGAGTTTATTTATTTGGGAAGTGGCCCCAGGAAGCAGGGGTACTGGAATCAGATAAGGGGAGGCAGCCAATAGGCACCACATGGGCAACAACATAACCAGAGAGGACAGCTGCACCTACACCCACTTGGGAAATCTGGTGTAGGATGCACATGTCTGACATGAGGTGCCTGGAGGCTGAGGAATCTATACTCCAACTCCATGAGGCACTCAGGAAGCTCTGGCCCCAGGGGATGTCCACAAATAGCCCTTCTTCCTCCACCTAGCCTTAGGGACAGCCCTGGGCAAAGAGCCATGGGGCCAGGTGTCTGGAGCTCACTAAGGAAGGGAGGGTATCAGGGATAGAATATGTGTAGCACATCTGCCCTGGACTGGATGCCTTGCGAACCTCTTGAAGGATTAAACATATAGAAATACTCTGTATTGGCGAGAAAAGAAAGAAAGGCTTCTCGATGAAAATGAAGATTTCATCCAAGGCTCTTCATAAAAATTTCTTCATAATCAAACCAGGCAAAACGTTCCCCCAAATACAACTATTTTCAAAGCTTGGTAGCTTGGTATGTTAAAGAAGAGGCAGCAAAGCATTCAGTAGTTCAGAGTTTTTTCCATTAAACTGAGCATTAAAATCTTTTGCAAAGTGTAAATCAGTATATAAATGTAAGTCATTAGCGTTAATGCAATTCAACAAATCTACGATGTTGAGCCTGTTAAGCATTAAGAGCACAGGATAATAACAACTACTTGTATTATTATTCTATTGTTCTACAGTTCCATAATTGGATTTAATATGCAAGATCCAATCCCACTAGGAAATGCTTACCATTTCTAATAATTAAAATTTTCCTTTTTCCACCTCCATGATAGCATAAAGTGAGAGTTGTTGACCAAGAGACTACTTTAGACAAAGTCGCAATCAGGTCTTCTTTGACCCATCTTCCCTTTTCAAACAGACTGGATAGTTCTGCAGTTAGGGCACTACTGTGTAACCTCCAGTAGTACCTCAAGTTCTGACTGGAGGTGCGCAGAGATCTCTTTCTTCTCATTCTGCCCTATCCAATACAGTATAATGGCTGTCCACACTGCCCTTGCATTATATTAGATAGTATAAGTCACCTAGAGATGCTGGAAAGCATACAGGGGCTATGCATAGCTCATAGGCAGGTGCTATTCTGGTTACATAAGGGACAGGAGCATCCATGGATTTCAGCATAGAGGAGACCTGGTACAAATCCATCATGAATACCGAGGCACAACTGCATTCCATTTGGCTTTGGATGGGGACCCCAGGAAACACCAGAAGGGGAGAGTGGAAGTGGTCTTTAAAGGCAGTCATAGGAGTTCTTATGGAAATTGCCACGGGGGTGGGGGGAAGGGGACAGCGCTATAGGATTTAATTACCTAAGGAGCTCCAGGAAGCAGTATAGCCAGAGCTTGGCTCAGAGTTACCCATGAACTGCTGTCAAGCACTGGTTTGGGGCTGCTCCCCAGGATATAGTAAATGGCCCATGTGCATACATATAGGGAACAGCACAGTATCCAGGCATGTGGAAGTGACAGTGTCCCCACATGTCCCCCACGCCTTTACCAGTATCATTAGAACCACATGCTCGGGCTAGCCCACTGGCCCAGGAGAAGGAGGAGTGGTACACAGAAAAGAGCTCATCTGACTGCCACGCAGGGCGCCTGAGTCACGCTGACCACAGTAAAAAGCGAGACTGCCCAGCTTAGCCCACCAAACCCTGGGCAAACCGCAGAATCAGGCAGGCCCAGGCAGAATCAGTAGGAGTGCCTGGCCCAGGCCACCAATGCAAAGCACCCGTGAGTAGACACTGTTGGCATAGCCTAGTGTTTGTGTAACAACTGTTACCTTCGCCCACGCAAGATGCTTCTCAGTCCTCTGGGCACACCTGACGCTCATCCCAGCTTGAGGAGAGTCCAGACACTGCTGGACTTACGGTGGAAAGCATCCTAAGTCAGCCGTGCATTTAATTCACCTGCTTTAAACTTACTCAGAATGTTTCATTAGCCTATAGCTAGGCAAAGTCATCTAACTCAAAGGTTATTTTATTTTTTAAAAAGAGAGAAAAGAAAAGATGTTGAATATCTAGTGCAATTTACTGAATTCCTGTACCCAGTAATTGTGGCAATGATACTGCAGTGGGTCTAGGATGTCCCCTCATGGGCATGTGGCTGAGAAGGATCTGTGGCTGTCTGCCACTGCTTGGCATAATGAGAGAGGATGTTGTACCACTGTGACCAGCCCAGGAAAGATGATCAAAACTTGACATTCAAAGCTGGGCTTCTATTAAGTGTATATGGCTTTGGTGCCACCGTGGAGTCTAATGCATAAATTGAACCATTGTAAATGAGAGAGCATCTGTGTGGATTTCCAGTCATGCCCTAGACCTCCTAAGTCCAAATCTTTAGGGCTAGGCCTCATGCATGCTTGTTTAAATCTTTTCAAGATTCTGGCGATTAACCTGATCAGTTCGTTGAGCACATCACTCCTATATTCAAGGAATCATCCATTCACTCATTCATAACACTGTTCAAACAGTAGATATGACTGCATCCCGATTACATCCTAGATTCTGTATGATAGTGTTGCTTTGCACATAGTACTAATAATACTTACAAGTGCCAAATAGGCCTTGAATAAATATTGATTAAGGGGCCCAGCAGGATGGCTCAGTGGTCTAAAGCACCTGCTTAGGAAAGCTTAGGTGGCTGCAGGGACCACGGTTCGATCCCCGCCACCACATGCTGTGCCAGCCTTGCCCTCAGAACAGGCTGAGCTGGCCATAAAAATAAATAAACAAACAAACAAAATTTCTGAAACAAGAAAAAAAATAAAATAAAAATAATAAATTAAATAAATATTGATTAAATTGCATCAGATATTAATTCATCAATACTAGAGCAAAGAAAATCAGCTGCTAAATCTAATCATTGCTGGGCTTCTATCAACCATGACTAGAAACAGCGGCTCATACATCCTCCACTTCTCGGCTCTCAACCAAGTCCTAGGTAGGTGACACCATTAGATCCCCCACAGTACATGACACTGGAGAAAGGGCCTTCTCTGGTACCCCCCACACACACACACACAGTGACAGACCTGAAGAGAACAGGATTCTAGAGGTAGTAGCTCCAGCAGGCTACTTCCTCTATAAAATGAAGAACCCCTCAGGATGGTGAGAATACAATAGATTCCCAGATGGGAGAGGACAGATTGGCTATTTGTATCTTTTCAAAATTCAGGACATCACTGATGCCTTGGGGTTGGTATTTCTCTGGCAGAAGTCCTTGTAAGGGCAAGCAGCTGGCCCCAGGGACCTACACTTTTCAGTTCTTCTGATGGTGCTGACGATGACCTCTCTGGGGAGGGGCCTAGGGAGCCAGAGGAATGGCTCCTGTGCTAATGGGATGGCCCTGGAGCACAGCACATCAGGTGGCAGGTGGCAGGTGCAGGTGACCACTGTAATGAAAGGGTGACCGTTGGAGATGGGCACAGTGCTCAGGCTGGGATGACTCAGACACCATCAAGAATTGATCACACACATTGCTCCAGGCTTTTAAACCCATGAATATTTAAATAAGTACATTAATACTGCATAAGAAATTGGGGCTTAAATAACCTGTGTGTCTTACGGAAAAGCAAGCCTGGCTTTCGTTCAAAGCAGTTGTGAATCCTGACGAGATCATAAGGCACTTTATCACCAGGGGGCCAGACTGAATCCTGGGATGAGAATGTTTTTTGCAATAATTTTGATTGATAGACTATACCAGTCAGATGATTATCATCTGACCTAACCCATATATTGGAAAAACTGTTTTATGGGGACAACCTTTAGCATAAAAGTGGGGAAAAATCAAAATTATGTAATGAAATGAAACTCCTTATTTGGTCCTAAAATACAGCTTTAAACAAAAGAAAAAGAAATCTGCTCAATTTTCCACATTGTTCAGTGGGCTCAGCTTTGTTCTGCGAACGCAGTCAGCCTTTTGGAGGCCTACTCACCTCCTACTGTGTGCAAAATGCTGTCCTGTTGGCCATGATTGACAAGCAGAAACCCCAGGCTCTGGGCTTCTCGGGAAGCTCACATGTAGGTGTATAATTAAGTTACAATACTCAGTGTATCTAGGAAATTAAACATCACCCACTTGAGAACATAGCAGAACAAACAAGAGAAGCAACTGCAAAGTTAAGGAAGGAAAGAAACTTAGAACACATATAAAGACTGGAAATGAACATGTTTTCTCAGGTGGGAATAACATAAGAGTGCACTGTTCAGTATGATACTGGATGGATGAGTGATTGGATTTTCATCTACAGAATTGCTACCACCAAGAAGCTGAGACTAAAAGTAGCCCGAAGAAATAATTTCTTTACCCTACGTTCTCTAATTCCCAGTGGCTTAAAAACCAGGATAGTGTCTTTCAAGTCTTGCAATTATGAGAGAATTAACTGGTGTTCTCATTCCCACGGAAAATATTAATAGGGACTTTTTCTATAAAGAAATAACTAAATTGCTCTTGGATAGTTGGGTGGGTTGATAGATGGTAGATAGATCAGTGGATAGCTGGATAGATGAATGGATATTAACAAAATTATGAGGATTTTATTCCCATTGTAATCAAATATACACGTTCAGAAAAAGTGTAGCAATATTTATACTACATGGTGAGCTATAGAAAATTATTTGTGCTACTGTAAAAATGCTTAAAGATTGCTTTTCTCCATTGCTATTATTCCTTTTTATTCTAACCACTGAAGTATATTCACTAAGCACCCAAGCTATAAAACATTATATTAGCTTTTCTCTTGGGGTTTATAACTCAGAGAACCCAAATTGGTTAGGTGTCTATGGCTTGCTTGAGACAGACCTTTCACATAATTAATCTGACAGCCATTTCTTGTTATAGCTGCAATGAGAAATTCTACACCTATCATAGTGAGATCTACTTCTGTTATTCCCATTTCTTCACATTATACTGCCTCAGAGCCACAAGCAGTGACCAAGCAGCAGGCTCCCAGCAGGCATGTCCACAGGGGCCCAGCCCCCACGTAGTCGTTGCCAGAGCGAATGTGGACTGGATTTGGATGGAATCATCTGACTCCAGTTTTCTGAAATGATAAGAAAGGTCCAAACTTCAGTTAAGAAAGTTTAAATTGTCTAATGTATATATTTGTAGTTACGTTGAATCATAAATTCTACAACTTTCATTTCAAAGGGAGCCCATTCTTCCCTTCAAAATCTCTGTATGATTTTTCCATGACGAAAAGCCTTTGTGATAGAATTCTGAAGTGACCCCTAAGATTCTCACCTAGTAAACACTCATTGTCCTGCAATGAGCACAGGCAAGACATATAAATATGACACGATTATTATTCCCCTGATTAGGTTACTGTTTCAGTTACTGTTCTCTCATTGCTGGAACAAATACCCGACACTCAAAATGAAGGAAGAAAAGGTTTATTTAGCTCACAGTTACTGGAGGTTTCAGTCCATACTTGGCTGGCCCAAGGCTGAGTGGAACAGGGCAGAGAACATCCAGTTCATGGTGGCAAAAGAGCAACAATCTCAACAGAAGAAATCGACCAACCAGAGCAATACAGAGCAATAATGAGAGAGTCTGTTTCTCTGTCTCTCTTATAATACTTTCAGGCTCTCTACCTCAGGCTATCCACTTCACACCACATGCATAATCCCAGCAGTACTAAAACACATAATCCCAACAGATCATGAGTTAGTCTCAAACTCTAGAAGTCCCCACCCCTGACTGCATGAGGCTTTGAGGGGGGGAAGGGCGGGGGGGTGGGACAACTAGACACCAACCATAACAGTTGCATTATATAGCAAAACCAAAGGAACATTTTTCAAATATCAGTACAGTTCCTAATCATTGAAGTTAAGCTAACCAGAGAGGAGATTCTCCTTCAAGGGTCTCAATTGATCAGTTTAGTCCTTTGAAAGAGGATCTGCAAACTAGAGAAGGAAGACATCAAAATTATTTCAAGCAGTAGAGACCCCTACTGGCCTGGAGGGGGTATTACCACAATATGAAGATTACCACTTAGAACATGACTTTCACTCCAGGGTTATTATTTTACTAACAAAGTACTTACAAAAAAAATTTTTTTTAAAGTGGTGGCCTTTCTACGGGCTGAGGCTACCAGTCCTATAGCTCAAACCACTAATTGTGTCAACACTAGTGAACATGAAGTGAATTCCAGGCTTGAGGTGAAATCTTCACACCAGTTGTAAGCTTGACTGCAGCCAGGTGGGGTGCTAAGCAAAGGACCCAGCGAACTTTGTCCAGAAACTCTGAGATAATAGGTTTTTTTAAACTTTTTTTAAACCAGGAATCAAACTCATGATCTTGGGCTTGCTGAGCAGGTGCTTGTGCTGCTGAGCTATCTCCCCCACTGATTTGTGAGTTTTAAGTCATGATTGTGGTAATTTGCTATGCAGGAACAGAAAACTAATGTCACCCTCTTAGAGTGGATATTTGAGTCTCAACCAAATGACTTACTTTTTCTCTCAGTCTAAATGGTTGACTACTCTTTAGTTTTTGTGTTCTTCAATATATTTGCTTTACTCCTGAAAATATGTGGGTTTTCTACTTACTGCTACTGGGATGATTTGGTAAGCAATAATTCTGTTATAACTAGAGGCTGCAAGAAATTTAGTGTGGGTGTTAAGAATTCCAGGGCTAATACCCCTGAAATCAAATCTATATCCACCTACTTGCTGTGTGACTCAGAGCAAGTTAATCTCCCCATGCCTCAATTTTCTCATCTGTAAAATAATAATACTGAAGGTATTAGTCAGCTTCACATTGCTACAGCAAAATACCGGAGGCAATTAACTATATGAGAAGAAAAAGTTATTAGGCACCCAATTTTGAAGGTTCAGGTTCCAAGATCTGGTGCGCCCCAGTGCTTAGGCCACTGGTGAGGTTGAACAATGACAGGAGCACATCTTGGAGCAAGCAGTTAGACCTTGAGCCAGGAAGGAGAGAGATTAAAAAAATACAACATGGATGAAGTTTCATAATCCCCACCAAGGGATGATCCAAGGGCCTCCCACAAGGCCTCATGTCCTTGTTTCCTCCATCTTCCTGTCTCCCAGCAATTGGAAAGCTGAGTAATGCAAATGAAAGGGGCAAGCAAACCAGATCAGAAAGAGACATGAAGCAAGAAGGGAAGAGGAGCATAAAGACTCAACCCATTTGCCCACACTAAAGACAGAGGAAAGCGGACATAATCCAACATATGTAGGTGACCTTTGGAAACTAGGAATGACCCTAGAGACTCAGTCCCACAAAGAACTGATTAGCAAGGAAGGAGTTTTTCCCCTAGAATTACTATAAGGAAGCACAATGGGCTGGGAATAGAACTCAGTGCAAGATTGTGATTTTGTTGTTGTTGTTGTTATTATTATTATTACTACTACTACTACAGTAGTTAATACATTGTATGATGTCTTCATCATAGTTTTTCAGAGTATAAGACATGATTTCTTGTCTAAACATCATTAGTACAGATCTTTCTTTTCATTGCACAAAGAGAAAGTAGCTGTATATAGTCCAATAGTCCATAACAGTAGTTGATTATCAGCCCATCTGGCATTATTGGAGGCTGCTGACTTGAACCTTTTACAACTCATCATATTAATATGACTTTCCTTTTTATACCTCATGGTTAGACTTTTCTGCTGGATGGTTAAGATCAAGATAAAGCAAGACCTATGTTATAAAAACTATGTAACTTTTGTATCTGACAAGGTCAGTCAAGTCCCCTCGGGGTTTACCCTGAAACCATGTACTGTAGTTTGCAAAATTCTTGTCAGTGTCAGCTGTCTGGATGAATAATGGCCAGTGTTTGACTATTTTACTCTCTGTGAAAACCTGGGAGAATGTTTTCTCTCTAGGTGACTCTCCTTAGGCACAGTGTACATCATCGATCACTTTCCTCTACGGCCCCATACTCTCCTTGAACAGGAAATTTGGGGGCTCCACTGAGTGATAGGCTGTTACAGTACAGGTTCTTTTATGTCCTGTGTTCTCACTAACCTTGAAGGGCTAAAGCCAAAATGTTGGCTGTCCTTGTATCCTTTCTTTTTCTCTGATTAATTGGACTGCCAATTTAAGTTCTTAACTATCCAGAAGAGAAGCTTAATGATATTATTCCCTATAACTTAGGTACTTGAGCTTAACATCACTATCTTAATAAATATCAAACACCTTAGACATAACATGAAACAGGTATTTTCCATCAATTGCTGCTGTTCTAAACTTTAAAACCACTATAGAATGTAAAAAAATACACATTGTTACACAGATATTTTTTAACTTAACCATTTACAAATTGTAGCGTTACACTTCTATGGTCTTTTTTCCTTCTCTCATATTCTATTACCTTTCTTTCTTTCTTTCTTTCTTTCTTTCTTTGTTATTTTTAAGCAAACATTTACTTGAGAGAGAGAGAGTATATAATCGCTATGACATTAGGGGACTGGGGAGATAGCTCAGTAGAATAAATACTTTCCTGGAAAGTGTAAGGGCCTGAGTTCAATAACTGGTTCCACAAAAAAAAAAAAAAAAAAAAATGAATGAATGAATGTGACAATAGAAGCAGTGCATAACTAGAACATGAGAATGATAGGTATTCCAAGCATGGTTTTAGTATTATCCTGAGTGTATTTGCTTAGTTTACAGATATCAGTGTATATAGTTAGTCAGGGTGTAAATTCTACCAATTATATGCTAGCTTCAAAACCTGTTGGACATTTTTAGAGCCATTGTTTTAACCATCTTTTGTATGTAAGTGCATGGTTTTATCCCTACCATGTTTCCTAATTTTTCTCCAAGCGCTCTCTTCGTTGATTAATCCTTAAATTCTCACTTTCTATTTAACTATATTATACCTTTCCACTTTTATTTCTTCTTTTGAGTTCTTATATTAGGAAGACTATATGATATTTACACGTGTAGGTTTGATTTATTTCACTTATGAGTATATGTTCAAGATATGTCCACTTATATAAGAAGGCTTTGAGTTTGTCATTCTTTATAGCTGAGTAGTATTCGATTGTATAAAAACACCACATCTTTTTCAGCCATTCTTCAGGTGACAGGCATTTTGGTCGTTTCCAAGATTTGGCTGTCACAAATTGTGCTGCTATAAACCTAAGTGCACAAATATCACTATGACACAATGTTTTCAATTCTTCTAGGAAAATTCCCAGTAAGAGGATAGCTGGATTGAATGAGATTTCCAGACCTAGTTTTTTAAAGAGTCTCCACACTGCTTTCCATAATGATTGCACCAATTTGCGCTCCCACCAGTAGTGGAGAAGCGTTCCTTTTTCCACACAGCCTCTCCAACATTTGTTGTTGGTTGATTTCTTTATGATAGCCATTCTTTCTGGGGTAGATGGTGTCTAAGTGTTGTTTTAATTTGCATTTCACGAACGCCTAGTGTTGTGGAGCATTTCTTCATGTGTTTATAAGCTTCTAGCATTTCTTCCTCTGGGAAGTATGTGTTCATCTCAGATGCTCATTTCTGGATTGGAACTTTAAATTTTGGGGCCCTAATGTTTTTTTTTTTTAATTCTTTATAAATTCTAGATAGAAGACTTTCGTCTCAGTACTTGTTATTTAAGACTTTTTTGAAATCTGTGGGTTCTCTTTTCACTTTGTTGGTAATTACTTTTGCTGTGAAAAAGATTCTCCATAAGAGGAGGTCCCAGTTGTTTATTCTTTCAAGTGTTGCACTTGCAGTTTGACTTTTGTCCATGAATTGCTTGCTACCCCAATATCTTCAATATTTCCCCTGCCTTTTCTTCCAGAAGATTTAGTATTTCTGTTTTAAAATTTAGATCTTTAATCCATTTTTAATTTAGTTTAATGCATGACTATTTTACTAAATGGGAAACCTGAGTTAAGTTTTACTTGCTGGCATGTAGAGATCCAGTTTTTTCAGCCCATTTGTTAAAGAGGCTGTCTTTCTTCCAGTACACATGTTTGGCCCCTTTGTTGAAGGTAAGGTAGCTGAGTGTAGTTGCTTCTGTATCTTCTAATCTATCCCATTGATCCCCAGGTCTATTTTTTTGTCAATACCATGCTGGTTTTATCACAGTAACTTTATAGCATAGTTTTAACTCAGGAATTGTAATGCCTCCTACATTGTCTTTGTTCCCCAGGATTGCCTTTGCTTCTCTAGGTCTTTCCAAATAAATTTTAGGAATGATTTCTCTAGGCCTATGAGGTATGTTGGTTTTGACTGAAATTGCATTAAATCTGTATAACAATTTTGAGTGTATGGCCATCTTCACAACATTGGGTCTTCCTATCCAGGAGCAGGGAATATCTTTCCACCTCCTGAAATCCTCTGTGATCTCTTTTTTCGAAGTAATATAGTGTTCATAGAATACATCTTTTACTTCTTCCTTTAGGTTAATTCTAAGGTACTTCATTTTCTGTGGTGCTATTGTAAAAGATATTGTTTCTCTAATTTCTCTCTCAATGTGTTCATTATCTGTGTAGAGGAATGCTATTGACTTTGGGTATTGACTTTTTATCCTGCTATACTACTGAATTTTCACTTTAATTCAAGTAGCTTCTTGGAAGAGTGTTTTGGGTTTTCTAAGTAGAGTATGATGTCCTCTGCAAATAATGATAGTTTAACTTCTTCTTTACCTATTCTTATTCCTTT
This sequence comes from Myocastor coypus, assembly GCA_004027025.1. Taxonomy (NCBI): domain Eukaryota; kingdom Metazoa; phylum Chordata; class Mammalia; order Rodentia; family Myocastoridae; genus Myocastor; species Myocastor coypus. Next base: position 11,375 of record PVJA010002634.1, read on the forward strand.
TATTTCTCTCTCTTTTCTAATGACTCTAGCTAATGATTCCAGACCTATGTTGAAGAAGAGCAGTGATAGAGGGCATCCTTGTCTTGTACCAGATCTGAGAATAAAAGACTTCAGTTTTCCCATTTAGAATTATGTTAGCCATTGGATTGTTATATATGGCTTTTATCTGATTGAGATAGAGGTCATCTATTCCAATTTGATGTGGGACTTTGAACATGAAAGAGTGTTGAACTCATTGAGATGATCGTGTGGTTTTTGGATTTGGTTCTATTGATATAGTGTATTACATTTACTGATTTGCATATGTTGAACCATCCTTGCATCCCTGGAATAAATCCTACCTGATCATGGTGTATAATCTTCTTAATTATTTGCTATATTGTATTTGAAAGGATTTTATTGAGGATTTTTGCAACTATGTCCATGTGAAAGATTGGCCTATAGTTCTCTTTTTTTGTTGAATTTTCTCTGGTTTGGATATCAATATAATACTTGCTTCCAAGAATGATTTTGGGAGGATTGTTTCCTTTTCAATTTCATTGAAGAGCTTGAGGAGTATGGGGTTATATCTTCTGTAAATTTCTTGTAGAATCCAGTGGTGAATCCATCAGGACCTGGACTTTTCTTTGTTGGTAGGTTTTTTATTTTGTTTTGTATTTCATTGGCTGTTACTGGGTTAGTGTGCATTCTTATATCTTCTTGATTCAGTTTTGGTAATTTATACTTCTCTAGCAATCTGTCCAGTTTCTCTGTATCTTCCATTCTGTGAGAGTAAAGATTCTCAATGTAGCTATTGACGTTCTGAATATCCACTGGGTCTGTGTCAGTTTCACTCTTTTCCCTCCTTATTGCTTGAATTTGAGTTTTCTTCTTTCCTCTTTTTTGATAAAGCAAACTAGGGGCTTATCAACTTATTTAATTTTTCAAAGAACCAGATTTTTTATTTGTTAACTCTTTGTATTGTTTTCTTCATTTCAGTTGAATTAATTTCTGCTTTAACCTTTATAATTTCCTCCTGCTTTTGGGCTTTGGGTTTGGTTTACTCTTCCTTTTCTAGATGATCAAGATGCAGCATTAGAGTATTTATCTGTTCTCATTCGGTTCTCCTAATGTGTGAGTTCAGAGCTATGAATTTCCCTCTAAAAACTGCTTTCTTTGTATCCCTTAAATTCCAATAAGTTGTGTTTAAGTGCTCATTAAACCGTAGATATTGTTTAATTTCTTGTTTAACTTCACCTGCAGCTCACTAGCTGCTGAGGAAGGTGCTCTGTAATTTCTATGTGTTTATAGGGTTTTTGTTGTTTCTTTTGTCATTTATTTCCAGTTTCATTGCACTGTGGTCAGATAATACACATAGGATAATTCTGTTTTCTTACATATACATAAGCATGACCTATGAACTACTATGTGGTCTATTTTGGAAAATGTCCCATGAGCAGCTGAAAAAAAAAAAGTGTGTATTCAGAAGTGTCTGGGTGGAACACTCTGTATATGTCCACTAAGTCCATTTGTTCCAAGTACTTGCTCAGTTATTATTTCTTTGCTTTTTGTCTGTTTAAATTATCTTTTTGGGATAAGGGGGTGTTAAGGTCTCCTATTAGGATTGTGATATTGGGTATTAGAGCTTTCATGTCCATTAAGATTTGTCTTATATAGCTGGGTGATCCCGTGTTGAGTGCATACATATTTATGAGTGTTACCACTTAGTCTTGAATTTTTCCCCTAACCAGGATGTAGTGGCCTTCCTTATCTTGCTTGATCATTCTTGGTTTGAAGCTGAGACTGTCTGAGAATAAGACTGCCACCCCTGCTTTTTTCCGAGGTGATGGCGCATGGGCATGTAGTATTGTTTTCCATCCTTTGACTTTCAGCCTATGAATTCCCTTATGAGTTAAGTGCATTCTTTGTATACAGCATATTGTTGGGTTTTTCTTCCTAATGCGCTGTGCTAGCCTATTTCTTTTAGAACTTTGAAAATTTACATTGATGGTTATAATTGAGATGTATTGATTTATGCTTGCCATGTTATTTACCTGCTGTTGGTTATGGCTTTATCTCCTATGTTTAATTGTTTGCCCTGTTGTGTGGGTTCTTTCCATTCTCATTGGTGGAGTTTTGGTTATTTCCATCCCTCTCTAGAATATTTTTAGTAGGCTGTGTGGTGTTGGCTTCGTCACCATGACATTCTTTGGTTGTTCTTTGTCATGGAAATATTTTACTTCTCCACCAAACTTGAAAGAAAGTTTTGTAGGTATCACAGTCTGAGCTGGAATTTGTTTCATGAAGGACTTGAAGAACTCGGCTCCATGCTCTTCTTGACTTCATGGTTTATAAAGAGAAATCTGCTGTTATTCTGATGGATTTTCCTTTAAATGTAATCTGTTTCTTTTCTCTAGCAGCTTTTAGTATATTATTCTTGTGCTGAACTTCTGAAACGTCACTATTATATGTCTGGGTATATTTTTAACTAGGTTGATGTTATTTGGAGTTCTATATGCTTCAATCAGCTGAACACCAAATTGTTTCCCTATATTTGGGAAGTTTCTGCTATTTTCTCTGCCCACATTCTTTTTATATCATTTATATTAATTCCTTTCTCATTGATTCCTATTAATCTTATGTTGTTCGTGTTTGCATCATCTTGGAGATATTGAATTATTTTTTCTTGCATCCTAGTTTTTTTTTTTTTTGGGTGGGGAATGCTTATAGAAGCTTTATTAATTATAGTGCAACCTGCTAGTGCCTCTCAATAGAATATGAATAAATGAATGCATTAATATCTGGAAATATTAGTCAATAATTTAAAACATAAGGCAAAGTACTAATATACAGAAATGTAGAAGCAACTTTAAAATATTCTGAATCAAAGAAGCCAACAACCTAAACACAAAACATCTTATAAATATATTTACGTGAAGTCCAAAGCTGTGTAGAAATGAATTATCATGAAAAAAACAAAATTTGTCTCAGTAGATAGGTATTAACTGGAAGAAAAAATTTCTTGGAATTTTGAGAAATATTTTGATGAGAACATCGATTACAGAGACACATACTTTTGTCAAAAATCATAATATTTTACTCATCAGAAAGGTGCACTTTATTTCATATATATTTCACTTCAGAAAATAAAATCATTGTGGAAGTTTATCCAAGTGTTATTTACAGGAGATCACCACAAGCACAAATCTTACAGGAAGCCAAATTTTTCTTTTTTGTTACATTCATCTGTGTTAGCTGAAAACTGCTCATCTATAGAAAGAGGAGCGCGGTAAGAAAATTACAAATAACTTAGAATTACAGCCAGAAAAGAGGACTGGAGCCTCTACCTGCATTTGCTTCCTGGTTTCAGGTACATTTCTTCCCACTAACCAGTTGCTCACTTATTCTTTGTCTGCTCTATTCCATGCAGGCATCCTAGTTATTTTTAAGAGATCCTTTCTACTTTTTCATAGATGCTACAGTATCTTCAAGATCTGAAACTCTATCTTCACTTACATTCAGATGACTTTGCCAGCTTGTCATTGAGGTTTTAAGTTCCTATGTATCTCTCTGAGTCTGCTTCATGTCATCTATTTCTTTCCTATATTGCTCATTAAAGGGGTTCATCATTTTTCTAATCTCCTCTAATTTTTTATCAGTGTCTTCTTCAGAAGCAGTTATTAGCTCTTTCATCAGGGTTATCTTTGCTTTTTTCACTCCAGAGATTATTTCTAATCTAAATTCCTCTATACCATTCTGCCATTGTTTCTTTAGTTCTGATGCTATTAATTCCGAGTTTTCTTTTTTTGTTTCAGAGATTATTTCTGATCTGATTTCCTTTATGTCTTTCTGTAGTTGCTTCTTTACTTCAGACACTATTAATTCAGAGATCTTAGCTGTGTGATTCCCATTTTCCTCTATGTTAATGTCTCCTGTATTTGTTCTGGTGGGCTCAGGGCCTGAGATTGAACTTTGCTCTTTCTCTTTGTTGTTGTTTATAGCACTGTCCTCTGGTCTTTGGTGTAGATCTTGGTGCAATTATACCTTTAGTGTAATTCTTATCCAAAAGAGATCATATGGTTAAGGCAGTTGTAATTTTATATTTATAGAGCTACAATTAGGAACACTAATAGTGGGTAGTGATATTTAGTTGTTGACAAGCTTTTATAACTTATGATTTTGTACTTTACACAATAAGAGCAATCCTTATGTCTGTGTAGCTAAGCAGATATTAAATTTGGACTTTGTATTTAATTTAGTTCACTTAAGTTCTGTCTGATTAGCTCCCTTTGATGTACCTGGGACAAATGAGGTCAGAGGATGAAGAGGTCAGTCTGATGAGCCGCATGGAGTAGGATGTCTCTCTGGTATGGCACGAAGGTCCCAGGGCAGATGTGGCAGAGGATGAGGAGGTTGGTCTTATGGGCCACGTGGAGCAGAAGATCGTGATTTTGACTCTCAGTACCAAAAAAAAAAAAAAAAAAAAAAAAAAAAAAGAAACACAGCCTTTCTCTAGCCAATGAGATCATATCAAAACATCCAACCTAAAAAGCTATAAGACAATAAAATTGCATTGCATTGCTTCACCTTGTTTTAGTTATAGAAAACAAATAGAAGCGGTAGAAAACAAACACAGGCCATCTTCACCAAAATTGGCATTTCCTTCCCCTGAGAGAACTGAACATTCATGTCCCATGAGAGGAAGAGGGTGGCTCATGATCTCTCAGCCATAACTCCAGCCTCACTGGAGACCCAGAAGACCCAGTTCTGAAGGCAGCAATCACCTGAATGTTTGTAGCCAAAATCCATCCAAGAGGACTCCATCCTTCTCTGAGATGCCCAGAACCTATGCCTTCCTGTTTCCCCATCTTGAGCAGCCTTGGGGATGGTGATGTCTCCATAGTGGACTAAGGCAGGTGAAGGCATGAGGGCCTGGCCAATGCTTTCATTTCCCTTCAATTCCCCAGTCAGTTGGTTGAAACCAATGCCCTGTATCCATAGAATGATGGGCCTTGCTGTGCCGAGATCAAGGTCATGGCAGCTCAAGAAAGGTTAGAGGTGTCCTTGCCCAGGGCTCCACAAAAGAGGAGACTGAGCCCCTGCATGACCTAAACTGTCAGAGGTCACACAGCAGGTCCTGCAGCTAGGTCTTATCATCCCCCAAGGCTGCAGGGATCCGCTCTCCCCTGGATTCATCTATCGTCCAAACCTTGGCCCCAGTGGAGACCCACCCTCAGGTCCTTCTGCGGAAACCCCAATCCTCCTGAAATTGAAAGAGGCACATCTTTCACCTGCCGAGCTTCCCCACTCCCACCTGTACCCATCACCCCACAGTCAGCCACCACAGTGCACCATTTTCTACACACATGTACGTATACATACACACACACACACACACACACACACACACACACACACACACTGCTGTCGCTGTCTCCACCTGCAGCCATCTGCTCTTGCCTTGGGCTTCCAGAGGCTCTCAGTCCTTCACATACTGATGCTTCTGGAAGTGCATATCCCCTCTTGACAGCCATGAACCTATGACCCAGTGTGGAGCAGGCACAGCATCCCTGTAGGACCAGACGTGAGCTGCCCCTGTAGGCCTCATGTCCCACCTTGGATTGGCTTGCCCTTTTTGGCCTCATGACTCTACTGACTTCTGCTGGAATCACCTCCATAATAAAGCCCTGGCCACAGCCAGCATCTTGAGCTGGCTTCTGAGGATCCTGACCTAACGCGGCAGCAGGCTGGAGTAAAGCAAAATTTTCCATCATCCTAGCAAACCCAGGGAGATTCTCTGATGTGGAAATAAGATTAGATCCTCCACCATGGTAACCCTGCCAGCTCCCAACCTATGGGAAATCATTATTCACAAAGAAAGAACCATTAATTACTAACCGATAATTAAAACCTGAAGCCAAGAACAGGAAGCTAGGGCCTGGCTCTTGATGATGCCCCTTGAGATCTTTGGTGGGTGATGATAGGGGGACGTGTGAGCTTTGGGCATGGGGTGCATAGAAGCCCCACAAAGAGCTGTCTGTGAGGCAGGAGAATAAGATGCTTTCATTACATTACCTAAGTAAAGAGCAGGCTAGTGTTTCATAGCTCAACGTTGCCAGTTCTTTAAAATAAGAGGTTTGTATAAATCTGAGCTCTTCAGGGCGTGTTGATTCAACAACTACCATCCAGTATCTGCAAAACAAAATGCAACTTGAGCTATCTGGCCCTCAGTCCCCATCTGTTAATCAGGGACAATGCTTACCCTAACCTGCCTAATGTCATTAGAATCAGGGACACAAAGTAACTGCTTATGTCATTGAAGTGAACATTTGTCAATGTATCAGGAAGTATCAATTGGGGCCAGTGAGATAGCTCAGGAGACAAAAGTGCCTGCTTAGGCAAGCTTAGGCAAGCTTAGGCAAGCACAGGGATGGTTGTTCAATCCCTAGCACCACATGCCGCACCAGCCCCACCCCCAGGTTGGCCTGAGCTGGCCACAGAGTCGAGGTGTGGGGGCGGGGGGGGGGGCTGAACACAGGAAGATTACTATGAGTCCAAGCTGCATAGTACGACCCTGTAACAACAGGGCTTTATTATGGAGGTGATCCCAGCAGAAGTCAGTAGAGAATAATATATATATATATATATATATATATATATATATATATATATATATGTCAATGGGATGTAAAGCCTCTGGAATTCTTCTGGTAAGGACAGTGGGCCACCTCATCTTCCCTTTACCACTACACCTTACAAGCACACACATACACCTTGCCTGTCTCTAACTTGTAGAGATGTTCCAGAACATTCTGTGAGAAGGCACTAGCCCAAGTAGCTTCCTGTGTGATAACCAAATGGGCACCTCACACACAGTCACAGCCATCCCAGGCCATGTGACAGTTCTGCTGAGGAGCTTTGATTTGTCACTTGCAAGATGTAGCTCAGAAACCCATCTTGTCTCACATGGAGAGCTGACTATTGGTTAACGAAGCATGAGCTTGGTCTGCTTCCTTTCTCCCACCTCTCCTTTTTATATCTTGGTTCTTGTTCTTTTTCTTTTATTTTGCAGAGGCTAAGGATTGAATCCAGAGCTTTTGCACTAAGCTGCATACCCAGCCCTGTTTTATATTTTATTTTGAGACAGGCTCTCACTACGTCAATAAAGGTGCCTAGACTGTGCTCAAAATCACAATCCTCCTCCCCAAAGGGCAAGAAAGGTTACAGGCAAATGCCACCAGGCCCAGCTCTGTCCTTCCTGTTTAACTGCAGGAGTAGCAGAAGCTAGCATCATCTGAGTGCACACTGTGTGCCTGGCCTTGTTCTTTGAGCATCTTATCGCACTGAATTTCCACATTCACTGAAGAAGTGGACACTTTCTTACTCAACACTCACAGACTGAAAACTGAAGATCAGAGAGGTTAGTGGTTTGCCTTAGCTCATACAGCCAGTGATGATAAAATAGGTAGTTCACCGTCTGTCCCAGTGACTTCATGCAAGCTGACCCCTCTCCAGTCTCCCCATTTTAGCAAAAAACCCAAATGACTCATGTCCTAAACACTGGAGCCAGCCTCAGGTCCCTGCCTCCCTTATGCACCCCCTTCTGTTCTGCATGTAGTAAAAAAATACTCATTTATATCTTGGTAAACACCAGACTTTCACCAGGACAGAAAAGCTGTTAATGGCAACCCAGGGTACTCAGTTCAAGTAATGAATACTGGGGTATTTGCTGCCTCCTGGAGAGAGCTGATCATCTTCCTTGTGGACACAAACTGAGAAAAAAGAAGAGCCCACTACACAGGACTGCCCTGTCTGACCCAAGACAGAGCCAGAGAAAGGGACAGGAATGATTGTCTTGTTGATTTCAACTCATTCATTTGTGCTCTGTGGAGTTAGCAAGGACTATTAGATGCCTCAGGCCACACACTTCAAGCTGAAAAATTAACCAGGGGTTTTTGTTCACAGGACCACTACCCAACACATTTTGAAAACTAAAAAGAAAAGGCATATGTGGTCATATTCTTAAATGATAGACTAGGCTTAACCTCTAAGTAGAAAGAAGTAGAAGGGAATTTCCAAAATATAAGGACTCTATTCACTATTCACTATTCTCTAAAGAAGCATGCCACTACGGGGTCATCACTATTAATATGGAACTCGGTGTTTCCTACTTACCAGTCCTTTGCAGGGAAAGCCAACTCGCCTTAGAAGCAGTGCTTATGATTATGATCATGGATGCTATCAGCTCCTCACAGGGAACACAGCAAAGACCAATTTAAATGCAAATGAATTTTATCATTTCAAATTAGACTCATCCCATTGTGTTGAAATTAATATAGAAAATAATATTGAACACCAAATTGCAAGTAATTAATATTGACACAGTGAAAAATAGACACTGTCATTTCATTAGGGAACAAGTCTTGCCTGGTGCATACTGTGTATATGACTAAGGGTGATTGGAACTCCATATCCTAGGGCCGCGAGGACTAGTGAGTAATATAAACAAGAAAGAAATGTCAAGGGAACACACGTGACAATGACACATCCCAGGATCCAGCCAGCTACTCTTCAGGTCTAAGGAATGCATGCTTAAACCTATTCTTCAGGGACTTCATATTATTTAAAAATAATTGTTCAAATTACTTACATGCCACCGAGAGCTTTAAAATTAAGCTATTTGGCTTTAAACATGAAGGCAAAGAATGACTTTGTTTCCTCTATGATTTAACCAAGGCGTGGAAACTGTAACTCCCAGGTTGGCCATTTGTTTTTGTAAATAAAGTTTTATTCAAATGCAGCCACAATCAGCTTACTTTTTATTTCTGGCTGCTTTGTGCTGTAATAGCAACTGGTGCCTGAAAACTCTAAAATATTTATTATATGACCCTTTACAAAAAAGTGTGCACACCTATAATCCCAGGACTCAGAAAACTGAGGCAGGAAAATGGTCGAAAGTTCAAGACCAGCCTGGGCTAAAGTGAGCTCGAGGCCAGCCTAAACTGCGTAGTGAGACATAGTGAGACCTTGTCTCTAAAGACCAAAAAAAAAAAAAAAAAAAAAAAAAACCAAGATCTTCTCCATCCCTCAGTTGAAAGATGGTTGTTGTTGTTGTTACTGTGGCTTTCAGACAAGGTCTCACTTCATAGCCCAGGCTGGCCTTGAACTTACAGGAATCCTACTCTCTCAGCCTCCCAAGTGCCAGGAGAAAAATTTCTTTGCTACCCAGTGGCATCTTCATTTGTAAATAAAGAAAATTGAATTGTTGTCTGTTCTATCTGTGAAATCTTATGAAACCCTCCTCCCTTCCAATAAGATCTCTGACTCAGAAGCAAAAGCTGAATTGGTTTTGTAAGAAAGGAAATAGCCAATTACTTTGAATCTACTTAATTTGTTTTTGAGAATGAAACCCTATGTCAGAGCTATGCTTTCTCCTCCTCCGTGCACAATGCTCCATGCAGGAATCACTGTGGCTATGCAATTTCTTTGTTTTTTTTTTTTTTCTTTTTTTAAATTTTATTACTTTTAATAATAACAATGAGACAGTTTCAAAACACATTAGTAGGACAGCCACACTAATTAATACAATGCATATTGTTGTTTTCATAGTAGTTGTTCAGAGTACAGGATGTAGACATGATAACCTTTCCAAACACTATTGGTACAAATATTTCTTCTCACTGAACTAAGACAAAGTAGCTGTATGTATAGTTCAATAGCCTATAATAGTAGTGGGTTATCACAGAGCTGACAATGTTGGAAGCTGTTGGCCTGAGCCTTTTACAGCTCAGCATACTAATCTGGCTTTACTTTTTATGCCTCATGGTTAAACTTTTGTGCTGGATGGTTAAGGCGAAGTTAAAGCAAGACCTATATAACAAAACATGTAATTTTTGTATCTGACAAGGTCAGTCAAACCCCTGAGGATTTACCTTGAAGCCATGTACAGCGTTTTGTAGAACTTTTGTCAGTGTGGCTGAGCAATTTTGGAAGGTTCACTTTCATTTCCCTCTCACTGACACCAAGATATGAAGACCCAACCAGGGCTGCCTTAGGGGTTGGTCCCAGGAATCACTGACAGGGGTTAGGGCTGGAAATGGAAAAGAGAGTGGACACGGTAGGCAGCAAGTGAGACTCATCAGTGGACAGTGCTAGGACATAGCTCAGCACCTATGATGCAGAGGCATGGACACTGTGCACCAGCACCCACAAGGCACATAGGAAGTTGAGTGCAGAATGGGAGAAAGCAGAGTACTGTCCTTGGGCTGCCACAGAGAGATGATACATCGGCAATCTGTGTCAAAATGCTGAGAGCCAGATGCTGGGATGGCATACTCAACACCTCTGTGACACTCACAAAATCAGAAGTTTCCAAATATTCTCATATCTGCAATAAGTCTTGCATTCTCTCCAAGTATCTGGTGTAACTATTTCCTCACACTATGTATTATGTATTGCTGTAACAGTGGGCCAAGTGCTTTATAAAACATAACCAAGAAAGTCAGTTCTGAGGAGAAAATAAAGACTTCAAAATGTTAAATGCACATTCATGTCCTTATTCACACAGCTGGAGAGGTCAAAGCCTTCTCAGACTCTTCCACAGGGGGATGGAAAAGTGAAGAGTGTGAACACATATAGTGCAACATTGTGCAGCCTTACAAAGGGGAAAAAATTATCTCACCGGCTCCAATGTGCGTTGACCCTGAGGACAGATCTCTGAGAGAAATCACCCATCACAAAGAAGCAAATACTGCGTGATCCCACTCAGATGAGGGATGTAGGGCAATCAGATTCTTAGTGAATGAAGGAGAATGGAGTTGGGGAAAAACAGCAGGCCGGTGGGGAGTGGATGCACTTTCAGTTTTGCAAGATAACGAAGCTCTAGAAATAGGTTATTGATAGTGTATTCAGCACTACTGTGATTTACATCCAAAAAAGTAAATTTTGTTATGCATCTTTATCATCATTAAAGTAAGTTTCTAAATGTTTTAAATCAAGCTCTAGAAAATAATTTGTAGTATTTACCCCAGTGGATGATTCTTCATATCCCCTGTGTGACTACAGCCACTTGAAGAAACTTACACTAAATAGCCACTAAGTAGAGCTTCTGGGGGCCCGGCGGGATGGCTCAGTGGCCTAAAGCGCCTGCTTGGGAAAGCTTGGGCGGCTTCAGGGACCACGGTTCGATCCCAGGCACCACATGCTGCGCCAGCCCTGCCCTTGGGGCAGGCTGAGCCGGCCAGAAAAATGAGCGAATAAACAAAGGTTCTGAAACAAGAAAAATAAATAAATAAACCTTCTGTATTTCCTGAAACCCACTGGCCAGATGTTAAGTCCTCCCTTCTCAAGGGCTATAAAGCAGTGAAGTAGAAGTAGCATCAGAAAGAATCTTGAGGACAAGCAGATCTGGGTTCAGTCCTGCCTGTAGCTACTGGCACTGGGACAAGTTAATCTTAAACCACTCTTGTTTACATATTCTTCAAATACCAAAGGTAGAGAGGGTTGAGTTTTTACTAATTCCTTCAGCAACCATTTCCTGAGTCCTCAATATGCCAGTGAGTAAGTAAGACTTCTCTACATACACATTGTTCTGTAATGAATTACCTTCAAACTCTGGAGGCATAAAGCCACACCTAGTTTTTTAATTTCAGAGCATTTTTCTAGGTTGGGAATGCAGGATTGTCAAGACTAGTATGTCACGGTCCTTCCTGAGGCAACAGTCATCATAAGGACCAACTAGGGCTCGAGCATCCTTCTCCACATTGGCCCACATGGTGGCCATGCCTGATAGGAGACCGCTGTTCTTCCTGTGTGGTACTTCATGAGCTGCATGAGGGTCTTCCCAACATGACAGGTGTCTTCACAGTTCAAGGGTCCAACAGAGGGAGCAAGAAGAAACCAGGATGTCTTTGATGACTTCACCTTAGCAACCCTAGCTGCTACCACTTCGGTGACTACCGGGTCAGCCCTGCTGGGAGTAGAAAGCTGCATTCAGGGTTGTGAGCCAGGAGGAGAGAATCCATGGGCCAACTCACAGCAGAGTGAGGCAGAGCTGGCCTCCTCCCTCCAGGGCCTAGCCCTTCTCTGAGTGAATGAAAAAATGTGAGCCTTTGTATTCATTGAGTCCACTGGGCCACTAGGTATTAAAATTTCTCTCATCTGGAGAAATAGCATGGCATGTAATGGGTAAAATAAGTCCTAGAAAAATTGTAATTTACTTAACACTGCCCTACTTCCTGGGATGGCAGAATCTTGCAATGTGGATGTGGTGGATAGATAACTGGTGGTCAACTTCTTACACCCAAGCTAAATTGCACTAGCATGGTGCTCGATTCAGGAGGCCCACCTGAGGATTGTCACCAGCAGCATAGAAGGCAGAACAGGAGAAGCTATAAAAGTGTGTGGAGAAGCTGTTGGAGCAGTTGGAAGCTGCTAGCTCTCTGGGACTGTTCTGCTGGAGGACCTTCTCAGGCTGGCTTTCCAGATGAACTTTGCAGGAGCTCTGGTCCTCATCTTGAGCATCATTTGCTGGCTCCAGCGAGGAAGATGGTGCACTGCTCAGCCTCCTAGAGCTGCCACATTGGCTTTCTGATGGGAACTCAGCTTTCCTCATTGCTGGAGGATCTCAGGACCTCACTGTTGCTGAGGATGGCTGTGGTACCTTTGGGGGAGCTCTGGTGCTTACCTTGAGCATTGCTTCATGGCTCCAGTTGAGATCCCTGAGCCTGGTAGCACAAATCCTTTATCCCACTGGAACACACTTTCTAGCTTCCACCACTGACTTTTTGGCCTTTCCAGAACAGATCCATGAAGCAGGACTACATGAGACTTTGTCATGGACTCTACCCCTCCAGTTGGACTTGTGCAAGGCATTGTTATGAGCTAAAGGTTTTCAGCTAGACTACTGCAGGATATTAAAATCCAAGTCCTCAGCTGGATTCTTTAGCATTTGGTGTGTGGACAGATTTCCTGCCCTTGTATATGTTGCATGGGTAATGCCTTATAAAAACAATATTACAAAATGTGTCTTGTATTATATTGTTGCCCTTGCAAAAACTCCAAGCCGCATAAAAAAGATGGTACCAAGAAATGGGGTTATTGGAATGGCTTATGAAGAGGCACAAAAGGTTTGGAGATGTCATCTGAAAGAAGAGCACTAGACACCTTCAGGTGTTCTGTATGGGAGATTCTGGTCAGAGCTTAGAAGACCTGAATGCTAATAGAAATCCTGCCTGTAAAGACCAAGATAGAGAGGTTTCTGCAGGAAAAAAGGTTGTGGTCTCCAGATGATGTGTGTTATGACTTGTTAGAAAATTTATCGGAATTTTGTTTGTGTCCAGGGACTTTTCCTGAAACTGAGATTAAATGTGGTGGACTAGTTAGTCTGACAGAAGAAATTTCAAGACAGTCGAATGTTCAAACAGTGGCATGGCTATTGTTGGGCCTTTTAGTCAAGTTTATATCGAGAATCAAGGTCAAAGAGCCCAGTAGTATGATTTAAAATGTGAGTCTGGCCAGAAAAGATGCACCAATAAAACTGGACTGCAAACACAGAGCTGAGAGGATCTCCATTGCTGAGAAGGAACAGGAGAATTTAAAAAAAATGGCTGAGGTGGCTGGCCAGATAGCTCCGGTGATTAAAGCACCTGCTTAGGCAGATGCAGGGACTGGTTCAATCCCCAGCATAGCATGCTGAGGCACGCTGAAATGGTGACTGAGACTCGGTGTGGTGCAGCGCACCTGTAATCCAAGCGCTTGGGAGGCTGAAAACAGGAGTGTCACTATGAGTCCAATCTGTGTAGTGAGACCCTATAGAGTCTGTACTAAATACATAAAAAAGGAAGAAAAGATAGCCCAGTGGCATCACAAGAAGCAGCAAATCTCCACCCTTTGCAGCATCAAAACTGCAAAAGTGAAACACTTTGTGTTGAGGAGAAGATGCAGAGCACCATGCTCCAGAGCAGCAGCAGCACAGAGAATTTTTTCCTCAGAATCAAGATCAGAGTGTGCTCAAGCAATCCAGGAACTTGATCCCTACAGCCAAGAGAAAAGAAAACCTGACTCCTGCTTCAGCTGTCATCAGACTTTGGCATCATCCACGTGGTATTGGTTTTAGGTGTATACAGAAAGCAAGAGTTCTGAAGTTAAGATGGCTTCCAACTAGATTTCAGAAGGCCTGGGAGGCCAGGCAGTGTGCCCCTAGGAAGGCAGTGTGTGAAGCTGCAAGCAAGAAGCCTAACATGCAGTGGAAGCCCCAGAAGTTTGGAGAAGCTGGGAATATGGATCATCTAAAAACAACTGGGAGGGAGCAAAATAGACCTGAGAGAGAAGCCATGGGAGCTACCACCAGAAGTGCTGTAGGGGCAGAGGCCATGTAAGGCCTTTGGAGCTCACAGCTCATCACAGATTGCTTCAGATGTTCCACATGGAACAACAGGACTTAATGTTTGTCCTGCTGAATTTTTGACTCACTTTAGTCCCAATGCTTTATATCCCCCTCTGTTTCTACCTTTTCGAAGGGTAATGTTTTGGGTTTTGGTTTTTTGGGGGTTTTTTGTTTTTTGTTTTTTGGTGTGTGTGTGTGTGTGTGTGTGTGTGTGTGTGTGTGTGTACGTGCGCGCACCACTGAATGTTGGAAGTGTTTAACTTTTCATTTGTACAAGAGCTCATAGGGAAGAATTTACTTTCAGTCTCAGAGGAGACTTTAGAATTGGACTTTTCAGCAATGCTGCACCTGTTAGGACTTTGGAAATTCTTGGTGATGCCTTTTCGATAAAGTGATGTGCATGAGTCTTTCAAGAGCCAGGGCAGAATGTTACAGTTTGTGTCTAGCTGTCTTCCCAAAGCCTCACGCTGTCACTGGAGTGGCTTCTAGAGTTTCTGATTAATTCATGATCCAATATGGGTGTGAATACTATACCCACCCTGGGATGGGTTATCTATAGACAACATGGGCAAAGGAGAGAGGCTTGATAGCTGCAGGAGCTGCTGTTCCTCTTTTTGCTCTTTTCTGCCTCCATGAGCCGCTGCCCTCTGCCATGTGCTGCCCTGCCTTGGAGCCAGCCAACTATGGACTGAAACCTCCACTAACTGAGCTAAATCAACCTTTCATTCCTTAATTTTGGGTGTTGGTATTTATCCTACCAACAGAGGAAAGTAAATGAGGTTGCAGGGAATAGGATCTAGGGTGCTAAGTTGAGAAAGGCTTTCCTGGAAAAAAAAAAAATCATGGCACTGATGTCTTAGGGCAAGGAGAAGATGGCCAAGTGTCCAGCAGTAGAAGGAGAAGCCACACCCAGGCCCAGAGGCAGGAACTCACTCAGCCCTCCCAGTAGCTGAGGAAGCTGGTAGTATGCGTCCTTTGTGGGGAAGAGAGAAGTGTATCAATCCAGGAGGAAAATGCAATGCATGCAGACATGATTATGTGACCCGACTAAACCAGATGGGTTTGCAGATTGCTCCTAGGAGCAAAGCGCAGAAGGGCAAGCACAGACCTGGATCTGGAGTTTTGAAAGGAAACTGAAGTAAAAGTGCCCTGAGTTTAGGACTTGTTCCCTAAATACTACTGTCCTCTTCCTCTTTTATATACATATATATATATATATATATATATATATATATATATAATACTCAGAAACATTTAAAATACAGTAACATTTGCACAGAAGTAGAAAGAAGCACTGTCAGACAATGCCCGCAAAACTGGGTGCTGGAACCCTGATGGGACCTGGTCAGTGGGGACCAGAAGCAGAGCAAGCAGTGGGCTTAGCACTTCTGAAATCCATCACCCCCATGTGTCCGAACAGCATCTATAATGCTTAATCAGGAAGCACGCAGCACCGATTTGGAAATTAATTGGATGCTTAGATTTTCCATATATCATGGAAAGTTAGATTTTACAAAGATTTTGACAGGTTATATTTAGTAACAGTGTCACTGCTGTTCAATCCCAAGCAGGGACCCATGTCTACTCTGGACCTCATTATATCCTGAGTGACAGCGGGTGCCTGGGAAGTCTCTTTTGATTATGATGATCAACCAAGATGCTCAGAGTGTCTTTAATAGCTAATGGGGAATTATACCAGTGTGAAGGTTTCTCCACATATGAAAGTAAACCTGGACTCTCAGAAACCACTGAGCTTTTAGTTATTTAATCATTTTTACTTAATTGATTGCTATGTTATCTTACTAGATCATTTTAAGGTAACTGTGCATTGCCTGCATCACTGAAAAACCTTGCTTTCCATATATATATATACATACATACATACATACATACATACATATGGCAGCCACAAAAATAGACATGGCTGGAGCCCACACTCCTATACTCCTACACACACCACCCACAGTAGGCAGAACACATGGTAAGAAATGCTGGCCCTACACATGCCAACACCAAAGGATCTCAGGAGGGCTAAGCCAAGGTGACCAGGACACGCAGGCATGACACATCATTTTTGCCAGTTTTTAAAGCAGTTCCAGAAGTCCTTTTCTGCAAGTGTCTTTAGCTGTGCTATCATAGCTGCCCTGATGCCCTGAATTTTTTCAAGATATCGACCTTTCCTGGTTATTTTGCCTTTGCAGAAAAATGAGAAGTCACACAGTGCCACATCCAGTCAATACAGTAGGTAAGGAGACACTGTCATGTTCTCATGAGCCTGCCTTCCCATTGGATAGCTCTGGGAAGCATCATCCACTGCACTTTTTATCATGTCTCATAAAGACACTAGAAAAAGAGGACTTCCAGACCTGCTGCAGAATGTGGCAATGGTGATCAGATAAGTGTATTCAAAGTGGGGGGAGGACCAGGGTATGGGAATTAATGGCATGTGTCTTTTGTTGCAACTTGTTTTCTGGCTTTTTGTTTTGTTTTGTGTTACTTAGACTTGCCCTGAAGCTCCAGTGGTGCAATCGGTTAGTGCTCGGTACTTATATAAACTTGCCCTGTATTTTCCAATCATCCCTCGGGGCACGTGTCCACACCCAGTGGCTGATACAGGGAAAGGATAATGGAGGAAGAGAAGGAGACTTTTTAAGTGAACAGCAGCAAATATCCCTCAACCAGGAAGAGCAAGCATCCCTCCGCACATGGAAAGGGCAGGGATAGGAACTCAGGCTTCACAGCTCGAGAACCACCAGCTTAGAGAGGCAAATATTCTTGAGCCTCATCAGGCAGGGACCAGCACTCACCCTTGTCTCTATGGTCTCGCTCTGCTGGCACTCAGCATGGTGTTGACTGTCCTGAAGGGCTTCCACTGCTCGGCAAAGGCAAATATCCCCAGATATCCCTGTGATGGACAGGTGCTCAAGAGGCCAACACCCATCTGCCACCTCATGCATTGCTAGTACAAAGTATCCAGTATGTAACCCTTTGGGAAAAGGTTTGGAGCTTGTTATGTAGGTAAATACACACGTAGTGTGCAACCAGCAGTCCCACTCCCAAGAGTGTGACCCTAAAAGAAACCAAAATATACATTCATAAAAAGACACACAGCAGTTTTATTCATAGCAAAATGTGGGGAAAACATCCCAATGGCCATCAATAAACAAATGAATATCTAAAATTGGGGTTTGATTGTACAATGGAATGCTATTTCACAACTAAAGAAAAAAATTACTAAAGCACACAGCAAAATAAGCAAATTTCAAAGAAATGTCTTAGCTAAAAAAAGGCCAATTCAATGGAGTATGCACATACTGTCTCCCAGTTACACAAGGAATTAAGATATAGTGACAGAGACCAGCAAGGTGGTAGCCTGAGGCAGGTGGTGATAAACCAAAGGGAATCATCTTGAGAGAGTTTTCTAGGTGGGGACAATGTTTGGGGTCTTGCTTGTCATGAGAATTGCACCAATGTGTAGACTCCAAAATACATCAAGTTGCGCACTTCAGATCACATAGTTCCTTGCACATAAGTTATTCCTAAAGAACCAGACTAGAAGCAAGCTGCTACAGAGAGAGACCTGTAAAGAACAAGGAGTGTGCATCTATCTGCCAAGGAAGACTTAACTATGTCTCAGCCATTTCACTGCCCCACAGGGAGATATTTGCCAGAGAGATGATAAAGAAATCAGGGATCCTGGAAACTCTCACATCATGAAACAGACTGCAAGGGGTATTGTTTAATCATGGTTACTACATTCTTTATAAAAAAAAAAAAAGCTGTCCTCCTTGTTTCTGCTATATTTGCATTTTAATGTAGAAGCAACTTTTGTTCATCACGGAAAGAAATTTCAACCATTACAGAAATATAGAGAACATAAACACACAGTTTCCCTTCTATCTCTCTCCTTTTTCCTCCCCTGTAATCCTACTCACTTTCCAATTTGGGCGAGCTGGCAGTTGTATGTGGATCTTTCCAGATCTTCTTTCCAAAGCTGGAATCATACAGTACAGTATATCGCACAACCTGCTCCTTTATGTAACAACATGTTCGCTCTCACAGTAAGGAGACACCATCATTTATTTAACCAAGCCCCTGAAGACTGACAGCTTGATCTTCCCCCTAAGTCTTGCTGCTCTAAACTACGTGATGAGGATGTTTCCTTAGATTTCACAGATCTTCAACTCCTTGTGTGAACTCCCATCTGGAAGAAGTCTCTAGAAGTGCCATGTCCAGGTCATGGAGTACATGCAATTTTAGTTCTGAGAAACCTTCTGAAAATATTTCTTGGAGAATTCTCTGGATTCTTCTCCAGTGCATCCTCATTTTGATGTCAAAGAAAAGGAAAACAAAACCTTGGGAAAGCCACAGTAGTTCAAAGACTGTCCCATGCCCTTGAGAATCAGAGCTGCAGAAGACAGTTCATCCTTATTTTCACTGCTGACTTGAAATCTCCATAATGAGGAAATAAAACACATGATTTTAAAAAAAATATCTCTTAAACAATGAGATTAATGAGAGTTGAGAGGCTATGACTCGAACATTTGCTGGTTAATAGATTTAGGGCTAGAAACAGTGTTGTGTCAATTGTGGTAATTAGCCAGAAATGAGGAATTGAAAGGGCCTCCCTTGCCAGCCCAGCCGCAACGCAGATGCTGGGTAATGAGTTCCTGGTGCGGACCAGAAGGCAAGAAGTAGAAAAAGGCTCGCTTTTTTTTTTTTTTTTTTTGTCCAAAATGTGTACAGAGTTCTCAAGTACACTGAAGCTCCACCCTGTGGAGACATCTGGAGGTCCCCCAACCCCCAACCCGTCTCCTCAGCCTGTCCTTCAGGAAATGGGGCACTTTGCAGCTCTTGGGTCTGGCTGCTTCCCCTGAGGCACCATTTTTTCCTTATGCGGAGTTAAACTCTGTCCAAACCATATACGGAGTTAAACTCTGTCCAAACCGTGGAGAACATGACCCCGAAGCAAACTAAGGCTTTCTGCACCTGCAATAAAACTCCCAATCTGGAAAAGCCTCATACAGCCTTTCCACAACTTGCTCGCCAGCCAGTTATCAATTGAATCAATTTTTAAGTTAATCTTTATAATATGCACGCCAGGAAATAAAGCTGATTTGAGATAAAAGGACTACATTCCAAAGTTAGGGCTAGAACACACTGTACTCTGTAGAACAATTGTGAGGACAATATACAATATGTCAACTTTCAAAAAAAAAGAAAGGGGAAAAGAAAAAAGAAGTAATGTTGACTTAAAAGGGTTAATGTTTAATTGTTTGATCAATCTTATATACTTATATGTATTAATCTAAACTGATCTGATGATGAAAATATGTAATATAACCATTGTTAAATTTAAACAATAAAAATATTAAATTAAAAAAAGAAAAAAAAAAGTTAGGGCTAGGAATCACTCATAAATCTTTACCATAATA
Organism: Myocastor coypus; assembly: GCA_004027025.1. Taxonomy (NCBI): domain Eukaryota; kingdom Metazoa; phylum Chordata; class Mammalia; order Rodentia; family Myocastoridae; genus Myocastor; species Myocastor coypus. The sequence goes on from PVJA010002634.1 coordinate 31,175, forward strand.
AAGGCACTCCACTTACTAGCATACAAAATTACTCAAGTTATAATTGCTACTATTTGATTCGTTTTTCTTTTTTTATTAGTACACTTTTGCAATATATAATGAATACACTCATCTCGAGGAGTAAGTATATGACCATAGGGCATCGAGATCTATTTTACTTCCCTCTGTTTTCTCTCCTCTTCCTCCCGTCTCTTAATCCCTTTCTCATTTTCAAAAGGTCTGTCACCTGGGTCAAATTATATTTTATGTTGCTCTTTTATTATTTATATTTGGGCTATATATGACAGAAACCATGTGCTACTTAACTTTCTATATGTCGTTCATTTCACATAATCTTATGGTTTCAAGTTTTATCCATTTTTCTACAAATGACTCAATTTTATCCTCTTGATGGCAGAGTAGTGCTCCATTATACCACACTTTCTTTACCCACTTTCCTGGTGATGGATACATAGGCCCCTTCCAAGATTTAGCTATTATAAATTGTATTGCAGTAAATACAGTATGTATTTATCATTGTAATGATACCTTTAATTAATTTATTTATCTATCTGTCTGTTTATTTATTTATTTGGTATAGGGTCTTACTACACAGTTCAGACTCATGGTGATTCCCCTGTCTCAGCCTCTCCAGTACTGAGATTACAGGTGTGTGCCACCTCACCAGGGTTTTGGTGTGGCATGCAGTACAGAGGATAGAACTCTGGACTTCGTACTTGCCAGGCAGGTGCTTAGGCCATTGAGATATCTCCCCAGCCCAAATACTGCTAACTCTTAAGAGTAATCTCTTAATGCTGATGTCCACAGTAAGTGTACTGGTTCACACTCCCACTAACAGTGTATAAAGGCTTTCACCCCATAGCTTCATCAGCACTTGTTGTTTTCTTAAGTTCTCAATGAAGACCATTCTTTGTGGAATAAGACAGAGTCTCACTATTGTTTCAGTTTTCATTTTTCTAATGTCAAAAGATGCTGAATAGTTTTGAATATATTTTTTCATGTATTTGTTACCTACTTGTATTTTTTTCTCTTGAAAGTTATCTATTCATTTTTTTCCATTCCTTCTTCAGTTGCTAATTTTTGGAGGCCCAGTGTTTTTTGTTTGTTCTTTATATAGTCTAGATATTATCCTCTGTCACATGAATAGCTGGCCAAACGTTTCCCCATTCTGCAGTTTGTCTTCACTCTGCTGTTTCATTTGCTGTACAGAATTAGTTTTATATATCCCACTTGTTGATTCTTTGTACTATTTCTCATGCAGCTGAGATTCTGTTCATATGCCTAGTCTATACCACTATTAGCCATTTTCTCTTTCTGCTTCTATTTAAGATCTAGGTTTTTTATTTATTTTGATTTTATTTTAGTATTCCGCAAGAGTTATAGGTCTGTATTCAATCTTCCTCATGGGGCCACCCAGTTTTGTTTTGTTTTGTTTTTTCTTGTTTCAGAACTTTTGTTTGTTTGTTTGTTTGTTTGTTTGTTTTTATGGCAGGCTCAGCCTGCCCTGGGGGCAGGGCTGGCACAGCATGTGATGCTAGGGATCGAACCTCAGTCCCTGGAGCTGCCTAAGCTTTCCTAAGTAGGCGCTTTAGACCACTGAGCCATCCTGCCAGGCCGACCACCCAGTTTTTTTTATTTTATTAATTTTAATGAGAAAGAAAGCAATGAGAGTCTCAAACAAGCTAGTGGCACAGTTCCAATAATTAATACATGCATACTGTTATCTTCATAGTTGTTCAGAGTATAGGACACAAGCATGATATCTTGTCTAATCATTATTAATATAAATCTTTCTTCTCATTGAACTAAGAGAAAGTAACTATATATATAGTCCAATAGTCCATAATAGTAGTGGATTATTAGCAGAACTGGCAACATCGGAAGCTGCTGACTTGAGCCCTTTACAGCTCAGCATATTAATATGGCTTTACTTTTTATACCATGTGGTTACCTTCCTGATGGATAGATAAGACCAAGATAAAGCAAGAACCATATAACAAAAAATGTAACTTTGGTATCTGACAAGGTCAGTCAAATCCCCTCGGGGTTTACCCTAAAAGCATGTACAGTGGTTTGTAGATCTTTTATCAGTATCAGCCATCTGGATGAGTCATGACCATTTCTTGACCAACTTGCTCTCTGTGAAAGCCTAAGAGAATGTTTTCTTTCTAGATGACTCCCCTTAGGTACACTATACATCATCAGTGACTTTCCTCTGTAGCCTCATAATCTCCTTGAACAGAAAATTTGGGACACCACTGAGTTACAGGATGTTATAGCACAGGTTCTCTTATGTCCTGAGTCCTCACTGACCTTGAAGGATTAGGTCCAAAATATTGGCTATCCTTGTAGCCCTTCTTTTTCTCTAATTTTTTGGTCTGCAAACTTAACAGACCAAAAGTTGTTAACCATCCAGTAACTCCTTGGTTGTTTGTTTGTTTGTTTGTTTTGCGGTACCAGGGTTTGAACTAAAAACGCTGTGCTTCCCAGGCAAGCACTTATTCTACTGAACTCTCTCCCCAACCCCGAAGTTGTTAATCACCCAGAAGAGGAGCTTAATGATATTATTGCCCTATAGCATAGGCAGCGAGTTTAACATCACTATCTTTCTGAATATCAAACACCTTAGACATAACATGGAACAGATACTTTCCATCAGTCATTGATATTCTGAACTTTAAATTCCTATGTGAAAAAAAGACAATTACATATTTTTACGCAGAAGTTTAGAAATCTAACCATATACAAAATGGTAGCAGGACAAGCCTATGGCATTTTTTTTCTTATCTCTTCTGTTTTATTATCTTTTTTAAAACAAACATTAAATAAAGAAATAAACAAACATTTACTTGAGAAAGAGTACAGCAATAATTGACATAACATTAGAAGCAGTACACATTTAGAAGATCAGAATGATAGATATTCCAAGCATGGTTTTAGTATCGCACATTGCTATCTTCAGTGTAATTGCTTTTTCATAGATATCAGCATATATAGTTAGTCAGGATGGGAATTTTACCAATTAACTGCTAGTATCGAAAACCTAATGGAGACTCTTAGGACCATTATGGGACCATCCAGTTTTCCCACCTGCCTTTGTTAACTAGGCTATCTTTCCTCCAGCATATGTGCTCTCCTCCTTTTTCAAAGGCCTGATGTCTGAGCAAGCCTGGTGTTGTTTCCACATCCTCTGTTATGTCCTACTGACCTATGTGGCTGCTTCTGAGCCAATGTCATGCCATTTTATCGTGGTGGCTTTATAGCATAACTTGAAGTCCAAGATTGTGATGCTTTCTGCTTTTCTCATGCTATCCAGGATTGCTTTTGCTATTCAGGGTCTTTTGTAGATCCATATAAATTTTAGGACTGTTTTTTCTAGTTCTGTGAAGAAGCATGCTGGTATTTTGACTGAGATTGCTTTAAACTTATACATCAGTTTTGGTGATATCCTTGTGGCAATATTAATTCTGCCCATCCAGGAACAGGAGAAATATTTCCATTTTCTTATGTTATCTTTGATCTCCTTTTTCAGATACTTGAATCTTCACTTTAAAGGTCTCTCTTTCAATTTCTTGGTCAATGCCTATGCAGTGATTTTGTTGCTGGTACTATGAATACAGTGGTGCATTAGTCCACAAATGTAACTTTTTTCCTTGATTCCAGTCACAAACTGAATTGAATGGGAACCAAATTTAAGGAAGTAAATTTTTACTCTTTTTGGTATACGATTCTGTGAGTTTTGACAAACACATCAAATTATGTAAACCCCACCCTGATCAAACAAGAGAAATCCCTATTGCCCTCAAAGAAACTCCCTCCTGCAGCCTCTTGTGATCAAGCCCTCCTTGGTCCCACCCTCTGTCCCTGGCCATTGCACACCTGCATTCTAATCCCATAATTTTGTCTTTTCTAGAATGTCACATAACTGGAATCATGCAGTAGATGCTCTTTGAATCTCTGTCATGAATTTATGATTCATCTATGTGGTTGTGGTTGTATACATAGATACCATGTTCATTTTATTGTTGTATAAGGCTCCATTGTGTGATATACTACAGCTTACTTACCTATTGTCCAATAGTTGGACCTTTGGAGACTTCCTGTTTGGGAAATTAGAAGTAAAATCTCCATCCACATTCATGTGAAGGTTTTTTGTGGAATCCTATTTCCTCCCTCTTGAGATGAGCAATCTGGTAACGGATTGTCAAGTCAATCTCCAGCAAATGTACCTTCAGAACACACATGGCCTCTGAAGGCCTCGGTTACCCCTGAGGCTGAGAGGCCCTTTTCTGCCAATATGGGTCTCACCAACACCTCACTTGGCTGGGAATGAGCAGGCTTTGACCCAGCCTTGTGGGTCTATCTGTTCCCACTCTGTCTCCAGCATCCAGAGAGGAACTCAGAATGTACTTAGGCCTTCAGCCCTATAAGTTCCCTAAAGCACTCTATCCTAGGTCCTGTGTCAAGACAACACAAGATACTTCATTTTCTTTCCATTTCCTGTCAACTTCTGTGTCTTAAAACATCATAAAGATTTCTAAAGTAGATCTTGGAAGTTTTAACTGAATGAAATAAATTTAAATGAAATTTTGACTATTTTCCCATTTGAATACTTTAGAAGATATGCAATATTCACAAATTTGAGTGCTGTGTATTTATAATGTAAAATCATGTTCCCAAAAAGCTTTAAAAAGTTAAAATTACCATAATTATGCAACCCCTATTATATCTCAACTCATAGATATAAGTTTTGATTATTTTCTAAATGAAGGCTACTTTTTAAGTCTTTCTTCTTTTCTAGCACAGTCAAATTTGATTAAATCCAATGGTATTCAGTTGAGGCTAATGATTCACAGTCACAACCCCAGCTAATGAGTTTTACCTTGTTTCGGTTGTATTAACTTGGAGACCTCTGTTTTTATCTCTAGTGTCAGTTTGCATCACCTTCCCATTTTCTACTTATTTTTTTCTAAAAAAATAACAACAGCAAACAACAATTAAAGTATGCAAATAATGCTGCTTACAATGCTGCAAATTTAAATTTAGTGTAAATAAAACATGTGGTATAATTAAAAGTGCTATGATGTTGACACCTTTTTAAGAAAGGATATTTAGGGATAAGGACACGTGATGTATGAAAGTACAAGTAATGAAAGATTGGACTCAAAACCTCCGTGAAGGGGCTGACCAGATAGCTAGCAGACTAAAGCTCCTGCTTAGGCAGAGTGCAGTGGCCAGGGCTCTATCCCAGCATGTTGTGTCAGCCCCACCCCCAGGGGCACGCTGAGATGGCAACTGAGACTAGGTGTGATGGTGCGCACCTGTAATCCCAGCATTTGGGAGGCTGAAAATAGGAGAATCACTATGCTCTTCGTAGTAAAACCCTGTACACACTATAGACTCTATCCTAAATACAAAAAAAAAAAAAAAAAAAAAAAAAAAAAAAAAAAGTCTAAACCTCTGTTCTACCCAATCTCAAAGATAAATGGGCATATTTTAATAGTTTTGTTAACATACAGAACATGATGGAGCTCTGCCTGACAGTTCTTATAATTTCCAGTCATACTGGAACCAACAAAATAACTTGGGGAGTTGTCATTCTTTACTTTGCTCACTCCTTAGCACTGGTATTGAGCATCTACAATATGCATGGTGGTGTCCAGCAGGGCCCAGTGCCTGCCATTGGCCATCGCTGTGCCCTGGTTAGGGTGGATATGGGAGCCAGTGCAGTGGATGGCAATCTCAAGCAACAGACTATCATGTGGGGAGGGCTCTTCCTAAACTGGGATACATTCCCGTGGCTCTGAGGGAGATACCTGTGGGAGCAGGGGAGGTAGGAACCCACTGGTTTGCTAGTACATCCACAGCTTCAGTCCATACATGGGGTCCTCAGACAACAGAGAGAAAAATCTTGAGGTCTAGTCTAGCCTGGGAAAATTAGTGAGACCTTGTCTCAAAATAAAAGGTAGGGTAGGGATGTGTTACAAAGGCCCTGAGTTCAATCAAGGCAGGAGGGAGGGGAAGGAAGAAAGAAAAGCTCTGAGAGAGGTCTGACTGCTCCCTCTCCTGATTCCCAGTGCTCCTCGTCAGACCGTAGACCCAGGGCTCTCCCATGCTGGCCTCTGTGCCTCTCTAAGTATCATGCAGACACCTGTCACTGTGTTTGGGACCCACCCTCATGCAGCAAGACCTCTTCTTCACATGTTCACGTCTGCAGAGACACTATAGTGGACCCCCAAAACTCTTGGAAGTTATGGTCCTAGGGCACGCTTGAACTGTGAAACCATGTGAACTTCAGAAATGCTCAGAAGATAGCTATAAATGCCTGTTTTTATAGATTAAAGTCTAAATACTCTCTCTCCTACAGGTATGTAATTTAACTTAATAAAATACTACATGGATAAAGCCTCAAAAGATGTGGGGCATTTTGACCACATCTTAGGGTATAAAAACAAACCTTCGAACACTCGAGATGGGCACACATGGTAGAGTAACCTGCTATGATGTGGGATACTGGTGTGCCTGTCTGGGGCAGCAGCCCAACAGTAGCAAGAAGAACTGAATACCACCCTTGGATTGGCTACTTACAAACCTCCCACCTCCCCACCCCACCCCACTGCCCAAAAAAAAAAACCCACAATTGCAGAAAATATTTGTGATTTCCCAGACATTGCAGGGTTTCCTCCAAACATCATTAGTTAGCTTCTGAGGAGAAACCCTCAGGTGACTGAGGCCACAACTCTGCAGGAGCATAGTGTGTTCACACATCAGGTCCCGTATGGGGGAGGGGTCTTCCCATCACAGTCACTTCTTGCAGTCTAATTCCAGGAGATTCAACCCACAATAAGCAGGGTTTGGTAAACGACGATGATCCAGCTATTTCCATTAAAGTGTCACCAAAAACTCTTCAACCACTATAAAGGCAGATAGGAGTCACTGTGTCAGGGCTCACAAAGCCCCAAAAGGCTGAAACATTTGCCATCTGGCCTTACAGAAAGACAAAGTTTGATGACTCTTAAGCAAGCCTGATACTAAACAGATCCCTAATGGCCTTGAGCAGAATATTAAGAACTAGGAACTTGACCCTGAAAGTTGTGAGGACATGGTACAATGTAGACAGGAAACATCAAAGGAGATTGAGAAGGTACAGTAACAAAAAAGTAGAGGATAGGAGCAGGGGAGATAGCTCAGTAAAATAAGCACTTCTCTGGCAAGCACAATGTCCTGAGTTCAATCTCTGACACCACACTATGCACACACAGAAGAAAAAAAAAAGTGAAGGAGGAGGGGGAAAAGGAATTGAAGGAGAAGAGGAGGAGGAAAAAGGAAAAAGTAGAAGCCAGATGTGGTGCTACACATCTGTCATGCCAGCACTCAGGGACTGAGGCAGGAAGACGGCAAATTGAAGCCTTGTCTGGGAATTGGGCAATTCAGCAAAACTATTTCAAAACAAAAAGGACTAGAGATGTAGGTCAGTGTGAAGGCCCTGAGTGCAATCCCTAGTACTGTCCAAAAAATAAGAAGGAAAGGAGAAAGATGAAAAGGAAGAAGGAGAAGGAAAAGAGGAAGAAGAGTGGGCAAAGGACCCTTGCAGGCCCAGTGAGATTGGAGAAGAAGAGAGAAGAGGGCAAGGAATGTGCCACTCTGTTTCATAACTTGGCAGGATTAAGATCACCACTCTGGGTTTTGACAAGGCCACAAAGATGCTGCGATGGACTAGAATGGGTGTGTTGGGGACAATGGGGTTCGTGGAGGCAGAAGGCAAAGGGTCAGAGGAACTCTCCTGATTCTTGAACAGGGGATAATAATGTTGGCAGAGATGCCCAGGAGCCCTGAGAATCAGAGAGTATCAGTTGCAAAGGTCTGGAGCAGAGCATTACCTTCCCAAGGAAGCAGTGCCCATAACTCGCCCGTGGGACACACACACACACACACACACACACACACACACACACACACACACACGAAGGATCATGGATTAACATGGATGCAGAGGTTCTACCTTGGAGCAACTCAGTAAGCTGTGTGCACAGCCCTTTGACAAAGGCTGTGCTCACATTTCCATAGTTTATGAGTTATGAAGTTGGATTCCCATCACAAATGCTGTCAAAGGGGTGTGTGTGTGTGTGTGTGTGTGTGTGTGTGTGTTTGCTTCAAAACCAATTAAAATGATGAATAGCTGTGAAAGAGCACAGTGTGCATTTCATCTTTCTCCAGAGCAGTTGGGGATCATTCTTTCTTTTGGTCATATTTCACATTAGCAGGGGACATGAAATTGGTCACGTTCAAAGGCAAGCCTCAAACGACTTCTTCATGGAAGAAAACTCATCCTTTAGCTTTTTATCTGCTACAAACACTGAGATAGTTACAATGCGCCTCATGCTTCCTTTGCAGTCAGCCCGTCCCCAAGTCAGGACCCTCTATTTTCATCTTCTCCCCTTAGCAAGTTCACCGTAAAGAATCACCAAAGCACATCCCATAAAATCACTGAAGCTCTGTTTTTCTCTCCATAAAAAGGAGTTGCAATCTTCAATTGCCTAAACTTTTGGGAGGCTTGGATGAAGTTAGTTTGCCCTAACTTATGCACATAGATAACTTGCATCTAAAACATATGTGTAGCTATCATAGCAAGAGACCCCTGTGCAAACTCTTTATCATCCATACGGCCATGATTTAGACAGCAGAAAGAAACACTGGGTGAGTTGTGTTTAAGATAAAGTCTCCAATAAATATTTGGACACAACTACAGGGTGAGAAGGTGACTCAGCTATCATTGAACACATCTCTGCTATTTTTAGGACTGGACGAGGAGAGGCAGGTGATACTGAGCTGCGTAATCAGCCTGGGTAGGCGGGGTGTGAGCAGTGACTCTGTCCCTCACAGGACATCTGGGCCCAGAGTTGGTGAACTTGACCTCAGCTTCCATGCAAGGGCAGGCAGGACCTCCACCTGGGGACTGGGCAGGGGAGCCTTAAGCGAGTCCACATCATCTGAGATCGCTATCAGAAGGAGGGGAACATAGATTGACATATACCTCATCACCGTGACAACACAGTTGAGCCTGTGGCTGCTATACTTGTTTTGATTCCTTTCCTAGAGCTGTGTCTCCAGTGCTCCGGACTTTCATAGAGCATGGCAAGGCTCCGGTAGCACATGCAGTCTGAGAGCTAGATGGGCCCTGGGTTCCAACTCTACCAGGCCCCATCCACAGGCCAGCTGCTGCAGGTGTCCTCTGCCCTCCTCCTGTCCCTTGTCCCCAGAGCAGCCCTGCAGTCACTGATCACCAATCTTGCCCTCTTATTAAGTCACCAGGACTAAATTCCACTGGCTTTCTAAAACCCCCAGCTTTTTTCTTCCTCCAGCTTCTTGTTAGCCAGGGCTTCTGAATTGCCCTCATCTTACTCCACAGGTAACAAGATAGCAATGCCCACAGGGAGCTGCTAGGCTCTTTCTTCCCTGCTTAATAAGGAATCAGTCTAATGCAAGGCAGTTAGAAAACGTGAGCCATGCACACCTTCATGGAAGTTGAAAGGCTTCAGTTACAAAGGAAGCACTGTCGACAAGCTGCTCTTTGCAGCCACGCAATGTCACCTCTGTCCTCATGGGCGGCACAGGCCAGCCTGGGCAGCAGGAGTTGTGGGGAAAGCAGAGGAGCCAGCAGCGCTGGTAGTAGGCAGGAGGGTGGAGCAGCTCCAGGACCACAGTCGCAGTGGCTGGGTCAGGAATACCACCCGCCTCTGTCATCTCTGCAGACTCTCAGAAGGTCCTTTGGATGCTGAGGCCAAGTGGGGACTGAGCAGTCCCCGCGCTCCCAGTGTCTGTGTGCACCTTCACTGCTGCTGAACCCAAACCATAGCCCCAGGTACCCTTAATTATTGCCTGGCTCATCTATGCCATGTGCTGTTTGCTCTCATTCAGTTCATCTGTATCACTTGTTAATTATCATCAGTTCATCTAAGTCACATTAGTTACTGTCTGTTATTTACCTCATCCGCATCAGTTGTCAGAATCCAGAAAACCTGCATCCTTTCTTTTTAAGACTGTGGCATTATCTTGCCCGGCATTGTGATACATGCCTGAAGTCCCAGCACAGAGAAAGCCGAGACAGCAAGTCTATTGTGAGTTCAAGGCCAGCCTGAGGTACAAAAAAAAAAAACTGCAGCAGAACAAGGAGAAGAGAACACGTTTGAAAGGAATGTTTTCATTTCTAGTCCTGCTAATGCTGCTTGGCATTTTGTTTCTTTATAATTGGATGTATTTTTAAAATTTTGACAGAAACTTTAAGCAGCAAGGAGCAAAATAAATCAGGTCTCCTTATTCACCAACACAAAATAGTAGTGGAAGGAAATCCTTCCTTCTTAACCTGAATTCTGCTCTTGCTTCTTGCAGAATTGATCCACACAGCCCCTGCCTGCCAGCAACACAGGGAACGTGATGCTATGCCCAGCCATAAATACTCAATCTTTCTGTACTCTGTGGCTCCTTCCCAGATTCTCTTCCCAGAGCCAAACTTTTCCACAGGCTGTGACCCAATGTTCCCAAAACACTGTTAGAGACTGAGCATTTTAATTCCTTCCCATGTCCAGTCTCTTCTGCAAAGCAAATGATATTGAGAAGGGCAGTGTGCTTAATTTTCTCACACTAAATATGAATGTCTTATCAAGTCGTTTCTTCCCTGTTAAAAAGCCTTGGTGAAAAGACATAACAGGGAGATGAAAGAGGCATAGGGCTGGTGAAATAGCTCTGCAAATAGCTCTGAAAAGCATCTACTTAGGCAAGCTTAAGCAAGTGCAGGAACCACAGTTCTGTCCCTGGCACCACATGCCACTTCAGCCCCACTCCCAGGGTGGGCCGAGTCAGCCACACACGAAAACAAAAAAAACATAAAGAGAAATGAGAGGGAGGCAAAAGCAAATATGGCATCACTTTTACAAGCCTTGATGAACCTATTAAAATACATATCACCAGCACTCTGGGAGGCTGAGAGGAAGATTATAAATTCAAGCCAAGCTGGGGCAACTTTACAATTTAGTGAGGCCTTGTCTTAAAATTTTCTTTTTTCCTTTGTTTTTTATTACTTTTAGTTAGAAATAACAATGTGACAGTTTCAAAACATGTTAGTAGTACATTCCCAATAATTGATACAATGCATATTGTTGGCCTCATAGTAGTTATGCAGAGCACACGGTGTAGATGTGATAATTTTTCTAATTATTATTGGTACAAAAAATTTCTTTTCATTGAACTAAGAGAAAGCAGTTGTATACATAATCCAGTGCTGCATAGTTGCAGTGGGTTATTGGTAAAACTGGCAGTGTCAGAAGCTGTTGATTTAAGCCTTTTACAGCTTAGCATACTAACCTAGCTTTACCTTTTATACCTCGTGGTTAAACTTTTCTACTGGGTGGTTAAGAGCAAATTAAAGCAAGACCTGTATAACAAAATATGTAACTTTTGTATCTCCCAAGGTCAGTCAAATCCCCTCAGGATTTACTTTGGAACCATGTACAGTGCTTAGTATAACTCTTGTCAGTGTCAGCCATCTGGATGAGTCACAGCCATTGCTTGACCAGTTCGCTCTCTGTGAAAGCCTGAGAGAATGTTGTCTCTCTTGGTAACTCTCCTTAGGCACACTATTCATCTTCAATCCCTTTCCCCTGTAGCCCCATAATCTCCTTGAACAGAAAATTTGGGAAACCACTGAGTTATAAAATGTTATAGCACAGGCTCTCTTATGTCCTGAGTTCTCACTGGCCTTGAAAGGCTAGGGCCAAAACACTGGCTCTCCTTGTAGACCTTCTTTTTCTCCAATTTTTGGTCTGTAAACTTATATTCTTAACCCTCCAGAAGAAAAGCTTAGTGATACTATTACTCTACAGCATAAGTACTTGAGCATAACATCACTGTCTTTCTGAGTATCAAGCATCTTAGACAACTTGAAATTGGTATTTTCTATCAATCATTGATATTCTAATAAATCTCTATAGAATATGATAAAAGCAGTTATACATTTTTGTACAGAAATTTAGAAATCTAAGTGCATACAAAATTTTCAAATGAAATGAAATTTTAAAAGGTGAGGACTGAGCTGAAGAGATAGCTTGGCAGTCTAAGTGATATAGTTCAATCCCTGGTACCACATGCCCTGCCAGCCACTGAAACTGGGTGTGGTGGCTCACACCTGTAATTCCAACACTGGGGAGGCTGAGGCAGGAGGATCACTATGAGTCTGAGCTATGTAGTGAGACTCTGTGCCAAATAAAGAAATGAATAAATAAATGATTTTTTAACTTAAAAACTAGCTATAGCTTGGCACAAAATTCCTGACTCAAATGCCTAGCACTGGAAGAGAGAGAGAGAGAGAGAATAAATGCAGGCTCAGTTAGTCCAGGATGGATCTGAGATTCTGAACCACTGAAACCTTTTCAGGGCTACTGCTTGACAAACCACACATTAAACCAGGATAAGACTAGAATCTGAGCTATTGATAACCACAGCTGTCAGTTCATGGTTCTAAATGTTGGCTGTGCGTGAGAGTTGCTTGCTTCCTTGCTTGCTTGCTTGCTTTTTCCTTTGTTTGCCCTACCAGTGTTCAAGCCCCACCTTGTGTCAATTAAATGAAGGTCAAATGCTTGCCCAAGAATTTACAGTTCTTTTGAACCATTTTGTTGAACTAAAATTTGCATATCACCAAGCACTTACATTTCTAAAAGCTCTCCAAGCATTTCTCTTGTGAAGCCTGAGTTAGGAACTACTACTAACTAGCTCATAACCAAAACTTCATTCAAAGCTTGATAACTCATCAGGGATAATATGGTACTTCAGGGAAGGGCATTACTTTCCCAGTACTGACTTGTAATTGCACAGTGCTTGGCAAGTGGTTGGCACTCCAAAATACTCGTTCAACTGAAAAATAAACAAGCAATTGCCTGAATGAAAAAAATGAATGGAATAAGGGCCCGCAGTATAGCTCAGTGAACTAAGCACTTGCTTAGGGAAGCACAAGGGCTACACTTCAATTCCTGGCCCTGGCTGCCATGTTGGCTCCACTCTTGGGCATGCTGAGCCAGCGATGGAGTTGGCATGATGGTGCATGCCTGAAATCCCAGCCCTTGGGAGGCAGGAAACAGGAGGATCACTATGAGTCAGAGTTGTGTAGTGATACCCTACACACACACACACACACACACACACACACACACACACACACATACACACAAAGAATGAATGAAGGAACGAAATCAAACTACCTGGAGGCACATCTGAAGATTAAAGCCCCAATGTCTAGATTTACATATTTCCTTAAGTGATAAACAGAAATTTGAAATGATGGACATTACTTCTTTAAGATTTTCTCTTATCTCTTAAGAATGGGTCATTCTCTCCCATCCACTAAGATGAAAACTAACACACAGGCTACTAAAACTAAGACTACCTATACTATGACTATAGATTATCAACCAAGGCTAATGATATCACCCATATGCCCTTGCTACCACTGGATCAGTACCACCCAAGCAACTATACTTAAAGTCTTATTCATTGATCACAATTTTGAACAATGTTGTACCCACCTTATGATTTTGTGCTATAAAGCTTCCTTTGAGACATGGGCTCGTTGGCAACCCATTTGGGACCTCTCCTGTCTCTCAGAAGCTGATCTCACCCCTCATTTCTTTTCTCCAATAAATTTCCTACTCTTAAAAAAAAAAAAAATGTATCAATCAATGGAGAGCTTTTGAAGGCCTACAACCTGTCAAGACAGCCAATGGCAGGATTGAGATTTGAGAACACAACATTTTTCGAGTTACTTTTCCAAATCCCCTAGATAGATTTCTGGGGTAGTTTTAATGCTGATTCTGATGATACCTGAAGAAGTCAAAGTGGTTAATTTTACCATTCCTTTCTTCCAATATTTCCCACATATACATCAGTCACTACACACTGCCATTTTTGTCACTGGCAGTATTATTTACCTTGATGCTTCCTTAAATTGGTTTATTTTTCAAACAGCAAAAGCATGCCTTTTAAAGGGAAACTATAAATCAAGATTTCAGATAGGAAAATAACCCAGGTCTCTTGACAGAAGCAGAAATGAACATCAAAGTCCAGGCCACAAAAGGCAAATGTTTATGTCTGCCAGGACCACCTCTGTCAAAGGAAGATTAACTAGGACAGAGAGGCTGTGTTCCCTCTCTAGTACCAGAAAAAAATGAGTCATCCCAGGGTGTAGAGTTTAGTGATAGAGTCCATGCCAGGATACCCAAGGCCTTGGGTTCAATCTCCTGCACCAAATTTAATTAAATTTTTAAATGACTAAGATGGGAATTGCTGAAGCCTTCAGAACATTTAACAGAAATTCTGCCATTGGCATCATAAGAGTGGATTGAAAAGAGCTACAACTCTGTGGTTGCAGGCTGTTTAAATGGGAAAGAGCCAGCACAGGTAAACTCTCATCAGTCAGCACTCCATTACTGTGACAAAATGCCTGAGATAACTTAAATAGGGACAAGGCCTACTTTTGCTCACAATTTAAGAGGTTTTAGTCCATAATCAATTGGCCTCATCACTTTTGAACTCATGGGGACATTTAGGTGAGGAATGCAAAGCACAGCAAGACTATTTGCCTCGTGACTGGTGTATTAGTCAGCTTTCCCACCAGTGGGACCAAATACTGAATACTCATGACTGAAAGGAGGAAGGGGTTATTTGGCTCATTGTGTCAGAGGATTCTGTCCAGGGGCAGCTGGCTCCAAGATGAAACATCATGGCAGAAGGCTATGGTAGAACCTGCTCAGGTCATGGTGATCAGGAAACAGAGAAGGGAACAGCACTGGAGATGAAGGAGTAAGGGACCAGATACAGTACCCAAGGCCACAAATGCACATTTACACACACAGACATTCTGAAGTATATTTTACTAATCCCCTAAGCAGTTCTAAAGCCAATCCAGTTGATCATCATATAGCTTAACTGTGATAACTGGGAAGCGAAAAAGACAAAGAAGGAACAGGATGGTACAATTCCCGTTGAGGGAACTGACCTAAAACCTCTCATTCTGCTCCTTAAAAAAAAAAAAGTCACTACCTCTCCATACCTCAGGGGCTAGGGAGCAAGCCTTTAACATATGGTCTCTGGGGACTTTCAAGATCCTAACAACAGCAGCATCTTCTGAAATCTATTCTCAGCCACTGAGTTTCAAATCATACTCTGAACCGCCAGGGTTGTCAGGTAGTGCTAAAGAGATTTCAGAAAGGAAACACTGTCAAGATTTCCGTGTCTGAGCCGGGCGTGGTGGTGCATGCCTGTAATCCCAGCACTTGGGAGGCTGAGGCAGGAGGATCAGTGCAAGTTCGAGACCAGCCTGGGCTACAAAAGTGAGCTCAAAGCCAGCCTGAACTGCATAGTGAGACCCTGTCTCAAAAAGACAAAAAAAAAAAAAAAAAAGAGAGATTTCCGTGTCTGAGGAATCCAGTCATCAATGTTAGTATTATTGAAATGACATTTTTTTTAAAAAATTTTCCTTCTAAGAGCAACAGCATAATCGAAAAAGAGCAAAGAAAAGGCCTGAATCCCATTGTTGAATGCAGGAGAATCAACTTTCTTATTAGAAGTCTACTTGTTGGTTTTGGCCTCAAAGTCATTATACTGACTCCACATGAGAGGAATTGCTACATAAAACTGTGCTGGTAAAAAAAAAAGACTGAACACAGCACACAAAGTAAGAGATGTGCTTCCTTGGCATTTTTAGAGAAGTGTATCTCAGTATGAGGCACTGAATTATTTCCTCCATTTGTCTACTTGGATTTAAATAGAGTAATCCACTAACACTCTACTTAATAACTTGCACTTTTTCATTTGTTAATATTTTCTATTTGAAACAACGCACATGGTAGAATACGGTGCTTATGAGTCCAATGCTGAGAAGCAAAATTGCATACATAAGCGAGAAGCCTCGAGAGTCACTCTGCAGGGTCTAAATCCTTCTCTTTGGCTTACATCTGCGTGATCATGGGAAAATGTTCACATCTCTGTGCCTCAGTTTCCTTTCTCATAGCAGAGGCATGATGAGTCCACATCAGACAGCATAAACAGAAGCTAATATTTATGAAACTTCTATAAGAGACCCATGCACAAAATAAGTATCCAATACATACTGTCTGTTTTTATGATAAAAAAAAAAAATTAACACTAAGCAAAGGGTTATTTAAAAAAAAAAAAAAACTGTGTCACCCTTGTACTCTAAAACCCAGGCACTCCTTAGAGGCAAAGTCCTATAAAAGGCCCTTGCATTTCTCCACAAAAATACTCTATGCATTACAGTCAAGAATATTCCCCTCTTCGGTGTACGTGGGAGCTTATTACGCACTCCTGCTGTTGTCTCCTTCACTTAACAATATTTCTTTGGAATGAGTTCCTTACAGTTCCCAAGTTATTTTTTTCCAGAGCCACATAGTTTTGCATCTTATGAGAGCCCTATAATTTATTTAACTCATCCCTAATTTGAATATTTAGGTTTTTCTAGTCTTTCATTGTTATGATCTTGGGTGTCCCGAATACATTTGAGCATACGTCTTCATCTTCTTGGGTTGCTGCAGCAAAATACCACAGAATGGGTAGTTTATAAGCAGCAGAAATTTATTTTTAATGGTTCTTGATCTTGAACATTGTAAGTCATGGTGCCACAGATGCAGAATCTGCTCTTCCTAGGTGGCACCTTCTCAGTGTCCTCTTACAATAGAGAGTGCAAAGCTCCTGCAGGCCTCTTTTATAAAGGTAGTGATTCCGCTTGGGATGATCTCACTGTCTCAGTCCTCCTCACCAAGAGCTCCCCTCTTAATTGCTTTCACATCAGACGTTCAGTTTCAACATATGAGCACTGAAGGGACATAAACTTTCAGACCACAACACCAACAAAGACAATTATTCTGAATCACAGTGTGTGTGTGTGTGTGTGTGTGTGTGTGTGTGTGCTCGCGCGCGCGCCCGCATAGGACAGCTTGGATAATTGTATTGCTGATTTCTGCTGATCTATTGAGAGAAGCAGGTAATGCTTAAATTTTTTTCTTCTTTTTAATTCCTTATAACTTTTATGTTCTTTCTGTTTTGTTTTTGTTTTGGGTTTGGGGGGGG
Source organism: Myocastor coypus (assembly GCA_004027025.1). NCBI lineage: Eukaryota > Metazoa > Chordata > Mammalia > Rodentia > Myocastoridae > Myocastor > Myocastor coypus. The sequence continues at coordinate 48,308 of PVJA010002634.1, forward strand.
TTGTTTTGTTTTGGGTTGGGGTTTTTGGTTTTTTTGTTTTTTGTTTTTTGTTTTTTTGTTTTTTTGTTTTTTTGTTTTTTTTGAGATAGGGTCTCACTATGCAGTTCAGGCTGGCCTTGGGCTTAGTTTTGTAGTCCAGGCTGGTCTTGAACTTACATGGCTTCTCCTGCCCCAGCCTCCCAATTGCTGGGGTTACAGGCATGCACCACCATGCCTGGCTTAATTCTGTATAACTTTTTTTAACCAATTCTGCATGCTTATATCTGGTAACCTAAACAACAAATTTGAAGACAACATTGTGTAATATAACAACCATTATTGAATTCCTATGACTTCATTTAGTGAAATTCTGTATCATTTCTCCTGTGTTTTGTTTACTCTTTTTCATTCTCTTTAAAAAAAATTAACAAGGCACCATCATGAAATTATAACCTATATTATTCTTTAACACATTGAACAGCAAAATCTAGTAGCAAGTTTGAGTGGATTGAAGACATTTATGCATATCCGCTGCAACTGTAATGTGGTACAAAATATATATTGATGACAAATTCACAAGTACTACTAAGAATACTCTGGCTGGTACTTCACATTTGTAATGGAAGAGAATTCTTACTTTGATGTGGCCACTAATGAAAATAAAGATGTAAACATGTTTTCCCACCAAAGTACTGAAGCCTGTCTCAGAGCCAGCTCTTGAAGATTAATTCCAGTGAGTGACAGTTTCTTGGTGTGTTTGTTCAGCCCAGGAACACATACTTTTAGGGAAGCACTGGAAAGTCATGTGTGGGAATTGGCCTCAGTCTAGTCCAATCAGGCTTCATTGACCAACTACAACACCAGGACAAGCCAAGAATATGTAGACAAAGATCACTATAAAAAAAAAAGCCTCCTGGGGTGGGTGGGCTGTGAGACAGAGCTTGGGAAACTATATAATAAAATAGTTTAAATTCCTTTGGAAAAGCTGAAAGCTACCCTATGGTTATAGTTTGTGTATAGGTGTCCCACTCCCCTCCCCCAAAGCCTCATGCAGTCATTTGGTGGCTTCAGGATTTTGTAATTGATTATTGTGGGTATGGGTGTTGCACCTCCCCTGAGGCAGGTGATTTGCATTTCAATGTAAGGGAGGAAAAGAAGTTAGCTGCTTGAGCTGCTGCTAGCTCTCCTTGGGCTTTTGCTGTTCCCTGCCACCATGAAAGGTTGTTTTCTGCCATGTGTCTCTCTGCCTGGGAGCCAGCTGAATGTAGACTGAAACCTCCAGTAACTGTGAGCTAAATAAACCTTTCCTTCCCTAAATTTGAGTGTCAGGTATTTGTCCCAGCAATGAGAGAAGAGTAACCAAGACACCTATTAATGCAGGAATGATAATTATAGCTGTCTCTTCTTAAGTGTAGTGCTTACAGCTTTTCCCAGTTCTGATGATATGGGTGGCAGTGCCAGCCAAGAGATGAAGCTGTGCCACTTTGTACAATATAAGAGTCCAATTGCCCATGATATGGCCTGGGACATGGTGACACTCACATGCTCTACTAGGCCACATCTTACTGAGACAGTGTTCCAGTGACTAGGGAAGTTATAGAATTTCTAGGGGCAAAACCAAGAATAATGAGAGACAGTATCAAATTCCTTGCGGAACACTGTGCCACAAGGAATACACACACCACTCTGGGCACCCTGGGAGCATAGAGAAGAGGCTTCAAGCCAATTTTGGACTACTCATCTTTTCTCTTAATTTTTTGAGAGCTGGAGAAATGTTAAATTTCATTAAGTTTTATAGCCCGACTCAATATAGACATCAATCCCTTTTAATGTTGGTTTCCGTCAAAAGGGAGCTGAACGTTATCGTTAAACCAGAGCACGGGGGAGAATTATTTGAGGAAAACCAAAATAGACACAACTGGGAACATTCAGCCATGACAATATTAGATGCAAGTAGGCGCAATAGCAAAATTCTTTAGGCTCTAATGGACTGGGCTATTTTCTTGCTCCGTTTCCATACAGATGAGCTTCATTCTGGGGCAATATGGTTACAATTGGAGAGTCTATCTAGGGAGGCTCATTTCTCTTTCATTAGTCCGTGTGAGCACAGCGCAATTTCAGCTAATACAGTTACACAGCTCCTAGCTGGGTTATTTGGTTAAATGCCTTCAGGGAAAGTAGCAATCCAGAATAAAGGGACAAATGCAATGCAGTTTCTTGTCCTGAATTCCTACTGCTGGGGAACTGCATTGGCAGTTAATCATACCAGTGTGCCACACCGTCCTCATGGTCACATTGTTTGAGATATTACTTAAGTCTTGTGTTATTTGATGTTTGCTGAAAACATCTTGCCACCCGACGTAGGATTCCTGAAAGTCTGGGCTTGTATAGATTGATAACTGAAGAGGTTTGTACCTACGCAATGTACCTGGGAGAAGTTGAAAACAGGTGCCCTCTCGCAGTGGGTGAGATGCAAAACAGCACCTCCTGGCAAACCAATTAGGAAAAGATGTCCTCCTGGAGCAGGCAAAGGAGACAAGGGCAGCCTCTCTGTGCGGATTCATTACTTTTAAAGCTCTTCCCCAAAGGACATGGCCTGACATCACCTATGCAGTCCCCAGCTGCTCCCCTTGGGTAGGCACTTCAGGCAAGGCACAACCTGCAAACTGTATATAACAGCTCTGATTCTAAAAACCACTTTCCAAACTGTGTAGGCAGAGCGAAACTTGCTCCTCAGAGCTCTAAAAGGATCTGTTAGATCCTGTTACTGAGTGCCCAGATAAATGCATGAACTTACTGCGAGAGCCTGGTATCATCAGAGTTCAGACAAAACACGGCCCTTAAAAGTGAATAGTGCAGCTGGAGTATGGCTCAGAGGTACAGCACTTGCCTAGGACGCGCAAGGCCCTGGGTTCAATCCTCAACGCCAAAATAAAATGAAGATGAACAAGGTGATTGTAGCAGACACCACACGCACTCGCCTCATTGGAGCTATCCCATCTGCAAGCTGCAGGGCTACAGACAGCAGCCCCTCTCTGCAAGGCCAGTGTTCTGACCGTGGAGACTGTGAGACATTTTCAAGTGGAAAGGCAGAAGAGCTACAGGGTTGGGAGCTCCAGAAACTTCCCTCAACCGATGATGGGCATGGGTGGTGGAAACCAAGGTGATCCTTCCTCCCTATCACAGCAGGGTGCTCTCTGTTGTCTCCATCAGTGCCCCCGTGGGCTGACCCTCAACTTCTGACACCTGGTAATCTGTCTGTGACTGGTGAGAGACAAGAAATGGGTAAGCTTCAACTCCTTGTGGTAGTCTGACTAATTTTCATCAGATTCCTTTTCCATGCCCACCTGGACAGAATAGGATGTGGGACAGATGTGTCCCAAAGCAAAGAGGGCAGCCCAGGAAGACACAGCCTGGAGAAGCTACACTGTAGGCCACAGGGTGGCAGCTGGGGACCTTATGTGGCTTAGGACATGCTGGGTCAGGCATTGGCAAACTCCCCAACAAAGGACAGGTAGCGTCATCAAGCTTTGCAGCGTCCTCATAACTTAACTCTGCTGTGCTATTGGAAGGGCAGCCATAGGCAATTTGTAAACAAAGGGATGTAGCTGCGTTCTAATAAAACTTTATCTACAAAACAAGTGGTGGGTCCCATTTGGTGCCTGGGCTGTATTTTGTGACTCTTGCCATAAGTGACAGAAGAAAGATGAGGGAACAAAAAAAAAAAAGGCAGTAAGAACTGAGAAAATGCCCACACTGCCTCTGTCTCTACTTTTATTTCATCCTCGCCGCAACAGAGTGGTAACCACTCTATCATCTGCATTTTTTTTTCATCTGCATTTTAAAGATGACAGAGCTACCATTTCGAAACCATCAGCTAAAACCAGGTCGCTCTGACACCAGCACTTCATTTCCTCCGGCAAGCTATGTGCACAGACGCTGGCATCTAGTGCCACCCGGCAAGCAGAGCCACTGCACACAGAGACATGAAGTTCTAGATTTGGCAGTAAGGATAGAATAAGTAAGAAGATTCTGTGAAAATCAGTACTTCTGCCTTTTCTTAGTATCTAAAACACACATGCTACAAACAATGAACAAACCCATGGTGACTCCAGTTTCTGACTCGGGCAAGCCATAACCTTGGTTTCCAACCATGTATTCAAACATTCCAAAATTGCACTATTGAATAAGTAGGAGGTTTTTTTTTTTCTCCTGGCACTCAACCTTTACCAAAGAAAACGAGCCCTTGTAAGAACTTTCTTCCAGTAATGACTTCCAGGGAAGTCCTGAGGTCAGTTTGGATCGCACCCAATCTTCTCACTGTCAGTGAGATGGTACACTGATAACTCAAGTTTTTAATAATGACGCTGAATCATCCCTATCCTGAATCACCAAAGATTAACTATGCTCAATAAATAGCCAGTATTTTCTGAAGCAAGAAAGTACTTACATACTTTAGAAAGAAGTTAGAGAAGACCAAACAACAGCAAGCACAGCATTCAGCCTACGATGGCCACAGCACAGAAGTTACCAGAACACCACTTCCTCTCAAATTTCCATGTTAATAGACATCCCAGAAAGATCCAGTGTAGCCCAAGACCAATTTAACTTATTCTTATGGGAGACAATATTGTAATTCAAATTTGTAAATGATCCAGTTCAGCTATAAAAGCATAAACAGAACCCTTGAATAATTGACTTGTGCTTTGTCACTGTAAACTATTTGATTTTCAGCCAGAAAACACTAAACAAGACCAACTGTTTGCCTTCCTTAGTGCTCGATATAGACTGTTGCCCAAGGAATTAAATATTAGTCATCAAATTCAGCATAAATGTAACAAAATTTTGGGATTCCTCAATCATCATCTATTTCAATGTTTAGAGGCAAGTTCCACCTCACGCAACACTGACATAGACTTTCTTATTAAAAAAAAAAAAAAAGGTGAGAGGGTTTTCAAGGCTTCCAGCTTTGACTGCCACTGTGAGAATTTGCCAGCTCCTCCTTCTAATGCCCAGGTGCCAAGGGAAGCATCTAGTCTAAGATAAAGAGCTGAGAGACCCGAACCCTACCCCAAGTGGTGATTTTGAGCCAGAAAAGTAAGCCAGAGTGGACAGCTATGAAAGTAGTTGCTCCCAAGCAAGCAGCAAGTGCAGGAACTCTCTGCTCCTATCCTGACTCCCTAATCTAATTGATCTTCAATTCTGCCTGTCAGCCTAAATTCACTTGATCTTGTCAGCTCAGGCTTTGCACCATCTTCCGGGTCTCTAGACCTTTCCTCAAGCTCCAAGAATTTATGCAACATTGAGAATAAGTAGGAACACTAGTGCTAGCTGCCCATCTACTGTCCACTCTAGCTTCTAAAACATCCCCATTCCTATTGTCCTTAGTCATCCGACCACAAAGACTCTGCCTAAACTGTGGATCTTCATTGTCCTCACCACTAGAATTTCTAGATCAGCTGTTCCCAATGTAATATGCTCACCAGTCTCAGCTCCCACTGATATTGTGCTATCACTTACCCTGTACTGGAGTTCAGGAGGCTCAAGAATGGAACAACCCTAAGACTATTAGCCACTTTAGGTCTATGACTTGAGGCCCCTGGCCTAGAACAAGGCCTAGATCTCTCTGACCTTGACCTTCCAAAGAGCAAATACCACCATCTTACTTCACGAACATATCTCTAAATAGAAGGATGAGCTGCTCGTGCCCAGCTGCATATCCAAATCACCTTTCACCACAGCATTCTAATCTCTTCCATAGAGAAACAAACAAGGCTTAGCAAACAGTCTTCCAAATCTACTGCTCAAGTATTAATCTCAGCCCTGAAACCCCCCACAAAAAAGGTATTAGCTTATTTATGCCCTATTACCTGCACATAAGAATGCTCTTACTTCTGAAAACTTCAGTGATAGAATGGCAGAACATGCTTATGGAAGAATGCAAATAAACAACTAGGTCCAAGTGAGGTCACTGGCAAAAACTGAAATCCAGCTATTACAGAGAGCAAAGAAAAGAAGATGCAAATCTGAGAGGATCCCAAAGACTAAGCTCATAGAACAGATTCAGAATTAACCTTAGCACACGAAGGGAGTTATCTGGGATCTATGTGAGGGAGGAGAGGAGACAGGAGGTTCCTCCAAGAGGTCTGGTGTTGGGTGAAGATCTAGATCCTTTAATAAAGGATAAACCCGATCAGGACTCCAGGAATATGGCAAGGTCAAAGTCCAATACAGCCCAAGTGTATTCCTTTATTGCATTAGAACAGGTTCTTCATCCAAAATGCTCGGGGCTACAAGTCTTTTGGACTTGAGATTTCTTTCAGATTAGGGAATCTTTACATACACCTGAGACTATATTGGGGGTGGGGCACAAGTCTACACATGAAAGTCATTTGTGTATCATATGTATCTTGTTCACTTAGGCTGAGGGTCATGTTATACAACACATGTAGTGCACCTACATTTTGACCACGATTTATCATATGGTATTTTCTATCAATCATTGATATTCTAATAAATCTCTATAGAGTATGTTTGATGCCTGTTCCCCCAAATAGGCTACAAGTTGCATGAGGAAAAAGATGCCTCCATTGTCCTCTCCATCTTAGCCGACTCTGATATACATAAGACTGTCCATAGGTGTTTAATGAATGAGCTAAGTTAGTTATGGACAATGTTAAGAGCTCTGGTGGAATTTACCATCCTTAAGAGTAATGGAGACAGCCTTAGCCAGGCTAAAGTAGGGAGCTCAAAGTGTACCTTAGTCATAAACCAGGAAACAAAGGTCACCTCACTGTGACATGAAAAACTAGAGCCTCAGATCACCTATCCAACTCTATAGAGGAAGCTCACCATAAGCCCTGGGTGTGAGTCAACCCATGAACCCACAGGGGAAGCTGAGCCTAGAGACAGAATGGAAGATGCGAGGTCCAGGGCAGGGCACTGGCACAGCCCTCCAGGGCTCTAAGGTCTCCAGCCCTCTAAGCACCAAACAGAGTGTCCCCCAGTGCTGTCCCTGGCTCTGCCTCTGGCTTCACTAACCTCACACTGTGCCATGTGTTTTTCAGAATGCCGAAGCCAGTTACGACTTCAGCAGCAATGACCCCTACCCGTACCCCCGGTACACAGACGACTGGTTCAACAGGTAAGACCAGCCTGGGCACCGTGCATCCTAGGCACTGGGGTTTTATTATCTGCCTAAAGCCTGACCATCACCAGCAAAATCAACCCAAAGCTTCACTGACCATGGTGATTCTACTTCTTGGTGGCTACATTTTCTACATCCATGGGTTTTTAAAATTATTTCAATGCTCAAGAATTATCTTTTGACTATTTTGTTCTGTTGAACTAGAAATTATTTAAAGACAAAAATAGGAATAAGGAATCTTTCTCAGGCTACCACAGTGTGATTGACAGTTTTTTAGAGGTGACTTTGCTTGATCTGATGAAACTGTTGCAAGGAAACTTTTGGGCTCACTGAGTCTATGTCTGCTATGTCTTTGAAAAAGCATTTCTGCTATGAGGCTCTAGCCGCCCACTTTCCACGAGAACAAGTATGGTTGGCAGGGATCTAAAGGAATGCTTGGGATAAAGCTCCTACTGTGTGCAAGCATTCAAATGTCCCACCTAGACATCACTTTTCTTCAGCATGCTTTGCTACTAAACATGTAAATATACTCTCTCATTTTTTCCCTTTGCATAAATAACTTACTTACTATATCTTAATATTTTACTTGTAAATGTCTTGCTTGCTATTTCTTCTATGCAACTAACTATTAAGATGTAGGGAGATAGCTCTAGAACAAGTGCTTGCCTGGCAAGCAAGGGATCCTGAGTTCAATCCCTGGTACCACAAAAAAAAAAAGGATGTGTGTTAATATTAACTATAAGGATGTGTGCTTAGCTCAGAAAAAGAACAGTGTAATTTTTTCAGGGAATACAAAATGATAAAAGAAAAAGGAAAAAATGTTAGAAATGATACAAAACTTCACTAGACAAAATAATGGGAATTTGACAATGGTTGTCGCATTACATAATATCTTCAAATTAGTTGTTTATATTATCAGACATAAACATGTGAAGTTGAGGGAAAATTTTAAGCATTGATTGCTCCTTTCAGTAGAGCAGCAGTATAATTGTCTATGCTACTTTGTACATATATATATATATATATATATATATATATATATATATATAATTTCCCCCTTCCTTCTTTTATCCTTTTCTGCACCCAAGTTTTCCCTTCCTGTTGAACAGATCCTTCCCTTTTCCCACTACCTATTGTACTTTTCAGGTTTTATTTACTCTTTCAGGTTCTCACACTGGTGAGACAATATGATGTCTGCACAAGTGGATCTGATTTATTTCACCTACCATTATGGTCTCTAGATACATCCATTTACCTATAAAACCTCGAGTTTATCTTCTTTATAGCTGAATAATACACCATTTTGTAAAAAGACCATTCCCCAGTTGACAGGCATTTGGGTTGTTTCCAAGACTTAGCTATGACAAATTATGCTGCTGTAAATATGAGTGCACATAAATCACTGCGGTATGATGTTTTCAGTTCATTGGAAAACATAGCTAGGAAGGGAATAGCTGGCTTGAATGGGACCTCCAGGCCTAGTTCTTTGAGGGATCTCCACACTGATTTCCATAGTGGTTGTACCAGTCTGCACTCCCACCAACAAACACCGTAATTTTTAAACTAGTCTCATGAAAGGAGGCTGATCAATAGGTAAAAAGTCAGAAATTAGATACAAAGGGAAGGTGTCATTGCACAGTAGGGCACCTACAGGTAACAACGAGGAACTGAACCTCTCAAATGTTACGGGAAAGGGTTTTTGAATATTTTCACCACAAAGAAATGATTAAAGGAATAGGGTCTTTACCTCTCATAGCACACCTAAGTAATAGCTAAAGAAAAAGCTTCCATTTTCAGCTTAGTCACGAGAAACAGGCTTAGTGAGGCTGAATAGCTTGCTTGACCTAGCAATTAGTGTTCAAAACACAGCCAAAGGAGACTCGTGTTTGAAATTGCTTCTAATTCTGAATTTGTACTTTTTTTTAAAAAATCAGTATGGTTTTGATACTTTCTGCAACAAGTGTAATGCCTGAGTGCAACCAGGGCAGCCCCTCAGCAGACCCCTGGCCTCAGACTTGGTTCTTACAGCTCGGAAGTCAACTTAAGACCAACAGAGGTAGAGATCAGCAGCACAGACCCCAGAGCATGAAAGTTGCAGGAAGTGAAGAAAAGGGTAAAGAAGTAAAATCCAAACTTGTGCTACTCTTCAAGGATCACTTCTGAAGCCCGATCATAGAATCTCTCCCTGCCAGCTTCCTCTGCAGCCTGAACATTACCCTGCCGTGCTTGGAAGTTGTGCGTCCAGGGATGAGGCTGTATTAAAAAGATGCGAGGACTTCTGGCATGAGGCACAGCTTATTCCCATGACCAGTGACACCAGATCCTTGCTTACCCTTAGCAGAGGAGCCACTTTCAGCTACAGGGACATGAAGCTGTGCAGTAAATGTCACTAAGCCTGGTGTTGGGCATAATTGGCAGTGACAGTGAGGGACACTGTACACAGAGGGCCCGGCTTCACCTGAGTTGATCACTAGCCCTCTCCATGGATGTCACAAAGGGCAGACGAAATGCATTGCCAACCAGCTATCTCTCTATACCTAGAGACACTGGGTGAATTTTTGATCGGTTGATCCAAGTACAAACACATGAGCCAACAGGACGGTGTTTCCTGAATGCCATGCAGTAACTTCAAACACCAGCTCCCGCAACCAAATCTGCTTGTGTAAGAATAGGCCTAAGAAACAAAGACCAAGGAAGTGTCTTCTCCCTTTTATGTTTTCTTTTGCAAACTTGTTCTTGAAGGAACAATCTTAAACCAGCTAAAAACCTCCAATTAGAACCAATTAGTGTTGGGTGTAATAAAAATTTGTCACTGTCAGCAGTAAGAATTCCCCAGTATCCATTCCCTGGGGATACAGTCACAGTGTCTCCCGGCAGGCACTGTCTCTGTGTTGTAGGAAGCCAATGACTCCAGACAGGGTGCACTTTGGCCAGTAAATAGATTTTTCCGAATTATAAACTCATTTTCAAAGATCTTTACCCACCACGGCTTGTTATGCAGAGATTGGATCTTCGCCATTCTTCCCTCTCCACCCCTGCCCCTTCCTGGGTATTGAAATCTGAGTCTCAAGCTTGCTAGGCCAGGGCTCCACCACTGAACACGTGTACTCTACTTCAAGCCAATATCTCACTAAGATGCCCAGGCTGGCCTCTCATTTGCAATCCTCCTGCCACAGCCCCACAAGGAGCTGAATAACAGGTGTGCCCCTACTACATCAGGCGACATGACCACAGATTGGACAGGCCTAGCTCAGTTCATGGCACCTCAGTAACTACTACTGTAACTGACAATGTGACGTGACGTGAGGGCAAGGTTGACGCTTCAGCATGGGGAGAATGTTTGATCCGAAAGGTTAGCACCGCCCTAGAGATGACTCCTGCTTGGCATAGGACAGGTTTGGATAAGGCACCTTTCCTGGGAGAGTAGGATATGTTTACCAAAACTTCTCCCTAGGATTCAGTGATACTATGTCTGGTACTTTCTTCATTATCATGGATATTTTGAGGAAAGAGGTGAGAGAGTGGGCTGGCGTGTGGAGGACGTAACATTGGTCATGAGTTAATCATTGTTAAAGCTGGATACATGGGTATTCATTCCATTTTCCTATGTCTTTCTTATTTTCTACAATGAAAAGGAAACTTAAAGTGAAGCAGGCAGGGCTAGAGAGATAGCTTGGCAGCATAAGTGCCTGCCTGGCAAGTGCAGCGTCCCGAGTTCAATCTCCAGTATTGCATGCTATACCAGCCCTGAAACCGGGTGTGGTGTCGCACTCTTGTGATCCCAGCGCAGGGGAGGCTGAAACAGGAGGATCGCTACTGAGTCCAAGCTGTGTAGTGAGATCCTGTATCAAACAAGTAAAAATAAAATTTAAAAGATGTTAAATGAATCAGGCAGAAAAGAAGGCAATAAACAGACCTGGAACTTGAGTTTTATACGTTGGACACTACTCGAGTTGGAGTCCAGGTGTCTACGGAGCTGGCAAAGTCTCAGGAAGAGGAAGTCTGGTCCCAGACACCTGCAGTACTAGCATGGCCCATGTAGCAGCAACTCAGGAAGAACTAAGGCACTGTGTGTGACTCACCCTCCTTAGGGCACTGGGTTTAGTAGTCACATGCGTGAGATGAGACCAAAATACTTGGTGAGTGTTAGGATTGTTTAAATGACTGCGGTAAAGTACACATCGCCACGATCCTCAAACCCCTCCCCTCCCTTCCAAGAAGTCCTCTTACCAAAGCGTCTTTATGAAGGTGGCCACACATACAGCCAAGACCGCGGCCAAGTGCCATCCAACAGAAAGGTGGGTTCAGAAAAACATCACAGTGTGTGCTCATTCACCTTGTTCACCAGCTCCGGCACTGTGTAATTTCTGGCTCTTCCCCAAAGTCAAAATCACCATGAAACATAAATGCTTCGAACCAATTAGGACCTCAGGGCAGCCATAACAGCACAAGTAATGACACTCATGAAAGCGAACTTCCAGAGCTGCCACAAAAAGTGGCACGGACAGTGGGATAAGTGTGCTCAAAGTAAGGAGCATTAGTGACAGTGTGTCCTTTACAGTAATACTTTTTTTAAATTTAAGTATCTGCCATGTTTTTCTATTGCACCTCATATCAATTCAATCAATTCTGGGTGGAACCCTCTGAATGATGTTCATTTTGGAAACTGAAGCACAGATCTTAAGCACCTGCTCAAGGTCACACCGTTACTGAGTGATCCAGGCAGCTCCCATATGGGAGACCTCAGTCTGGGATTGGAACGACAGCAACAGGTGGAGTTGAGGGGGGCAAGTGCACTCCAGTGTAAGGTTGTGATCTAGGGAAAGATGGTGAAGAAGGGGCTGGGGAGATAGCTCAGTGGAAGAAGTGCTTACCTGGCAAGCACAGGGTCCTGAGTTCGATCTCCGGTACCACCAAAAAAAAAAGAAAGATAGGGAAGAAGGAGGTGTAGGTATATTAGAGACTGTCACAGGCATCACATTTAAGAAGAGCTCCCCCTAGGGGTGGGTCAGGAAAGGTGTGAGTAGGCTGCTCAGAGAAAGGAGATGCAGGGGCCTCGCAGGGAGGGGTACGAGATAAGCAGCCCTTGCTATCACACTCCAAGACATCACTTCCCCAAGCCCAAGCCTCGGGCCCAGCCATGGCCCTCGGCCAGCACAGGATCTACAGCTGGTGGCACAGGAGCCTCTCACCGCTGCAGGGCCACAAAAGCTCACCCAGGACCTGCAGCATCCTTTCTGGAAGTGGCACCAAGTCTGGCCCCTAGGCTCCAGCCAGGGCTGTGCACCACTGCCCAGGGAGGGCTCTGTCCCTGCACACCACGACAACCATGCTGCCCCCACAAAGGTGCAGGTGCATAGGATGCAGGAAAAGTGGGCAGGAACTGGTATCAGCTCCCCATCACGGCTGCGGGAGGGAGAGGAGCAACTGCACCCCCGAACCAGTAATAAAGTGCTGCCGCTGGGTGAGAAACCCAGTCCAGGAGCACCCCTCCCCCCTGGGCGTCCTGCACTGAGCCACCGAAGCAGCCCTGTGGACTTCACCATCACCACATCTTCCTTCCAGCTTGCATTGCTTTAAGAACATATTTAAAATGCCAAGCCGAGGATTCTCCAAGAAAACAAACTTGAGATGCCTGCAGACCTGCTCTGAGGAGCTGTGTGCATTAGAATGGCCTGCCCTGGGCTTCTTGAGATCTTGCGAAGATGGTTCCTTTTTCAGAGTCAGTGTATTTATTCTGTGGTGAAGCATTTAATAATTACAGGCAGTATGGGAGCTCCGGGGATATATTTGAAACACAGTCAAGAAATTTGTAAACAGAGTATAATTTTCTCCTCGTTTGCAATCAGAGAAATCCATTTGGCTAAACAAAATAATAACCCAAATTGCAAAAAAGGTAGGAAATATCACAAATTTAATGAGCATCCGTAATGAGAAGAGATAACATTGATTGGCTTGAGGCATCTAAGATCTAACATCATAGCTTGTTGTTTGCTGGAATTCAAGAAATATTGACTGGCTGCTTGATGGGTGGGTGGCCCTACCTTTTCAGCCGGGCCGTGATGTTGAGCAGCCTTGACATCTGTCCATTTCAGCGCTGCCTGAGACTCGCGGGGTCTAAGGCCCCCACTTTGTCAATAGTCCTGCAGCCGTGCTCCGCTGCAAGCCAGTGTTTCGTGCTACTCTGTGGATTTGTATTCCACGACTGTGCTGCTGTCCATAAAATCGCTAGTGCGTAACATTTCCTGGACAGGCACTCCCCACGGAAATGTCATCCCTGCCACAGGCGGTATTTATGGAGCATCCCAGGGTGCAGCAGTCTCTCTATTAGGCCCTAAAGAGTGAGAGATCCCAGATTAGATGTGATTCCTGGCTGTAAAAAAGTTTACTATAAATTCAGAAAGAGGAAAGACATTTATTGCTCAAGCAACCAAAATGGGGGCAAGGAAGAAGGACAAATGGATGCTAAAAAATATTTATCTCCACGGGAGCTAGTGCGATGGATGGCGTCATTAAACCTTCAGATAAGAAAGATTTCTGGGAATTAACTTTTTGTTCCTTATTAAAAGCCGTATTTCATTTTGAAGAAGCCACACAACACACTGTGGAAGAGTGTGTGATACGGGCGGCCTCCCTGGCTTGCTCTTCCCACGCTGATGTAAACTGACACTTTACCTGGTGACACCTAATGGCTAGGAAGAGATGAACACCTCTCCCTCCTGTCTTTATGGACTGATTCTGAAATGACCTCCCGGGTAATAAAATGCAGCTGGCTTGCAAGGACCCAACCTAACATTTTTTAAAGAGAGTTTCAAGATTCCCTTAAAGGTAGATTTAGCTATTCAGAGCCACGGGGGGGATCTTTTAGTCTTTATTTTATTTTATTTCTAGTCCTCTGTCTGCATTAGAAAGTGATCATTATTTAAATTCTCCCCTCCCCCTTGGCTAAAAGGCATAAATATAATACAGATTTAAGAGGTTGTGGAGAAAATTATACAGATTGTAAAAGAGTATAATAAACATGTTGGCATAATTTTCTTCTTTGAAAATTGATGTTGTGTGTGCTTGATAAAGGAATTTCATGGTCTTAAGGGGCAAAGGAATCTTTTCTCAAGCCAAAAAAAAAAAAAAATAGAATGAATTATGGAGAACAAGTGTATTGTGAGGACTGTTGGGCTGATTGATTCCATAACCAGAGAGCCCTGGGTCAGTGTCCCCGTCCAGCAAGTGGGAATGATTCTCCCACCCAGAGGTTTGATGTAGGGATCAGAGAGACGGACAAGGAGCACTTGGCACAGAGCAAGGCGTGGAGTGGACGCTCCTGTGCCACGAGTGTGACTGTCACTCTAGCACAGAGATCTCCACAGGAGCGAAGCCAGATTCCCCCACTAGTGAGCCAAGTGATAACACCTATGCAGAAGGATTTGGAGTGTCCCAGCCATCTCCCCATCTCCCCACAGGTAGCTAGTCTCTCATCTGAGCATTAGACAGAAGTTAGACCTCTGGTTTGGGGTATGGAGCTGGACTCTCTGGCAAGTATCTGTGATTCTGCACTGCTGGTTGAAAAGTGAGCTACATCCAAAGCTGTCTTGCACACGTGGGACCTGGCCAGTTGAGGAGGAAAACTCAAAAGCCTAAGGTCTGGCCTCTGGAGGGTGGGAAGGGGTGGTCCTCCCTGCCCTGCTACAGAAGGCACTGGGAACTCAACAGAGGGCTGCTTTTGCAGCCTGACCCACACCCCATCCTAGCTCATCCTGCCTCCCCTATTCATTCCCAGACCCTCTCACCAGCAGGCTTTTGAAACCCAAAGACTCACTTTAGAGAGCTCTTAGGTCACCAGCCAGCAAACACAGCTGGGGAGTCTAGCTGGGGAATCTTACATTTGGGCTCTGCTAGATCTCCAACTGGAACGTCTGTCTCTACGGTTGTGGCTGAAAAGGCCCTTGGAAATAAGCACAAGCCCATCATTCTTCAGAAATAGCAGAGCGCCAGCCAGCACACACCTGCTCTATATTGGGCTGCGTTTTTAAAGAATCCTGTGTGGTTTCAGCAGGAAGCTACTTCCGTTTTTAAAGTCAAGATCAAATGTTTGGGTGGAAAAGGGTCTCAGAAACCTCTTCAAGACGGCAGCAACCAGCAGGGAAGATCGGAGGCATTGGGCTACGTGGACAAAAGACAAGCTGGCCCCAGACCGCTGCATCCCCAGCCAAGCCATCACAGAGAATGTCCAGCAGACAGAACCCCACTCTCCCCCGAGCGCTCCTGATGCTGGACCTAACTTGCCTTTATTTCCTGCAGCCACGGCACGAGATGCGCAGGAGAAGTTTCAGCTGCTGCCAACAACAACATCTGCGGGGTTGGGGTGGCATACAACTCCAAGGTCGCAGGTAAGACTGGCCCTGCCACACCACTGCAAGAGTGAGAAAAGCTTTTAATTGTAATTTGCACAGCACTAGCAATGCATTTAATATTTTAAATTTAAGCATAAGATATAATAACACAAAGATCAGAAGCATATAGCACAAGGATTTTCACAGATGCCGTGGCCAGGTTACCAACAAGAACAAAATCTGGCCAGACCCCCAAGCCATCCCTGCCCTGCTGTGAGTACCCATGTACCCAACAGCAGCTGTCTTATTGTAATAGCAAAAGTTGGTCATTTCTAGTATTTGGGCTTTGTATAAATGGACTTACACAATCAGTCCTTTTCTATGTCAACATCAATGACATTTGAATATGACTCAAATGGAGATTTTAGAATATAACATGTGCATGTATGGTTTGTAAAGATACTCGGAGCCATTGAGAATATTCTGCGTGGTGAATCCCATCTTCAGGAAGACCTAAACTACCTAGAACTTCTTCCAGTGTTTTGCTGAGTCAGATATTAACAATTTTCTTTACACAAGGTCTTTAGAAATGGGAGTGATGCATCACAGGCAGTTTAGAAGCCAGCACCACCACCAACTTTAAAAAAAAAAAAAACAGGGAGGAAGAAGAGAGAGTTGCATCTCTCTCTTGATCCAAGTTTTGCATCAAATCCATTCTTAGTTTATTCAGGCTGACTCACCCAACCTTGTTTTCCTTTTGCCTTTAACAACTGTCTTGAGCCGGGTGTGGTGGCACACACCTGTAATCCCAGCACTTGGGAAGCTGAGGCAGGAGGATCGGTGTGAGTTCGAGACCAGCCTGGGCTACAAAAGTGAGCACAAGGCCAGTCTGAATTGCATAGTGAGACCCTGTCTCAAAAAGACACACACACACACACACACACAAACTGTCTTGATTTTTTTCCCCAGTAGTATAAGGGAAACATAAGCCTACTTTGCGCCAACATTCCCATTTCCAAGGCCTAAATAAAACCAGGGTATCCTATACCATCCCAGGGTGGACAGTTCTCATTACTGTCCTGAGATGGGTGCAGGAAAGCACAAGAGAACCCATTGGGGGTCTCCAAAACCTAGCCGCAGGGAGGGAGCCTTTGTCCCCGGGGCCTCGGATCCTTTCACTTAGTGGCCTTAGGGTGACAGCAGCTGCTCTGTAAGGGCACAACTGGGTGAAAGGTTTGCCACACAAAGGCATTTCACAAAACAAGCTCACCCCAGGGCGTATCTGGGGCAAGGCACCTTCTCACACACAGGACAGGACCAGAGGCCAAGGGAAAATTCAGACCTCAATTTTTCATTATTGTGATTGCCTTCACCTTCAAAGTATTATTGAAGGCTCTGTACACCTGCAGTCTCTGGCTTTGTGGAACCAAGAGACCCATGGGAGGCAAGGCAGAGGCAGCACCCTGCTGCCTGGGAGTGCAGGGTCCGTGTCCCTGGGCTTCTTGTCTATTGTTGTTCTCTTATTATTTGCGTTCTGAATACATCTGGGCTGCCCAGCAAATGAGCTAGTTCTCCAGCTGAGTTGAGGCTGATGTCCCTGTCCGTGCTGGGGACAGGGCCTCCCGGGTCTCCTGTCCACACCCCCGGGGTCGCAGCGAATTGCACCTGAAGCTGTGACAATCTGGAGAGCTGCTCAAGGATTGTGAACAAACCTAGGGTCCCAGGCCCCTTACACATTTAGGCGGGACACCTTACTCACTGTAGTCCCCAAGTACAGGAGCTTCCTGGGCTAGGGAGGGCTCGCGCGCCACCTCGTGGCCAACAGCGATCATTGCTTGTCATGGGTAGGAAGTTGGAAGTCCTCAGAACTCGGTTCAGAGAGCCAAGTTAAAGTGATCAGTGAGTCTGCCATGTCCCAGTAGCTTAAGGCGCCCCTTTCGCTGTGGATTAACCCTCCCTATATACGTGTGTTCAGGTATGGGTCAAGACCCGTTAGGACAAAAACTCCTAACAAACATAAATTAGAAAGTACCTGGATGTTCCCAAGGACACTTAATCTACCCAGAACACCTCCTGAGTCTACCAAGCACCTCCAAGATTGAGTGACCCCATCACTCAGCCTCTAGATATGGCAGATTGCAACGTGGCAGGGCCACGTGAGGACAACGACACGGTGAGGTTGGAGGCCAGGAGCCAGAAGCAGGGAAGGGTGGGCAGTTTGCTTTTTTTTAATTCACTCTTCTTGGCATTAACAGGGGCTCCCCCAAGCACAGCCTTGATCCTCCCCAACCGTGACAGTACTTTCTGGGCCTCAGTCACCTTCCTCTAGGCTCCACATCCCCACA
Organism: Myocastor coypus; assembly: GCA_004027025.1. NCBI lineage: Eukaryota > Metazoa > Chordata > Mammalia > Rodentia > Myocastoridae > Myocastor > Myocastor coypus. Next base: position 66,109 of record PVJA010002634.1, read on the forward strand.
GTGGTAACCAAGCTCCCAGCACCTCAAGCCACTGCAGTCCTGGGGGTGGAGGGGCACTGCAGGCAGAGTTTCTGCTTGGCTAGGAATCTCGGCTGAAAGACCACCCTCTCCGATGGGAACCCAGCCAAGCTTGCTGGGGATGACAATTCCCTCAGGTCAATTCACAAGGACAGGCAAGAATGGGTGCTACAGTAGTGTGAGGACTCTGTGCACCTTTTTCTTTTCCAGTAGTCAGGTTTTGCAGAAGCACACCGCAGAAGCCCTTCTTATTCTACTTTGAAACAGGATCTCCCTGAGTTGCTCAGGCTGACCTCCAGCTTTCGATCTCCTGCCTCACCCTCCCAAGCAGCTGGGGTTACAGGCCTGCACCTCTGCATGCAGCCTGTGTGTCCTTTGGGTTCTCAGCCTCCACAGGACACCCAGGGCATCTGAGTCTGCCAACTCGCCAGCCACACCCAGGAGCCACGCTCTTCCCCAGGCCCATGTCTTCTGAGAACTGGGTGCCAAAGCCCCGCCCCTGTGGCCCCTGTCCGCAGGTATCCGCATGCTGGACCAGCCCTTCATGACTGATGTCATCGAGGCCTCCTCCATCAGCCACATGCCCCAGCTCATCGACATCTACAGCGCCAGCTGGGGCCCCACAGACAACGGCAAGACGGTGGATGGGCCCCGAGAGCTCACGCTGCAGGCCATGGCCGATGGCGTGAACAAGGTAAAGACATCCCTGGGGCCACCAACCCAAGCCACTCAGGAGGTAGGACAATGTTGGGGAAGCTGTGGTGGCCATGCCATGGATAAAGAGGCAGGAACAGGGCAGCGGGCTATGAGGAACAGAGCCAGGAGGCTCACAGGACCTAACCTTGTGCAGAGGTGAGGGGAGAAGGGACAGCCAGGAAAGAGCAGTGTCAGCCCACAGGAAGTGGGGATGTAGCTCTGCTAAGAAGTGGGGTTCTCTTGGAACAACTTTCAGCCCACGTGGAAAAGTGCCTTTTACATTGTAGAATTCTTTCAAAGGCCTGAAGGGAAACATAAGACCTCATGCTCCCCTTCTGCTATGGGGTCAAGTTGTGAACCCAGATATTCACTCCGGCAGTCCCAGCCCTCAGATGGCAACCTCATTTGGAAAGAGGGCCGCTGCAGCTATAGGTAGCTCAGGGAAGCCATTCCTGGAGTCTGAACCAGTACAACAGATATTCTTACCCACCCTAAGCCCATGGAACCAGGCCCCTTGCATCTAAAGAAAAACAATGAGATTGATCACAGACAGCCATACGGAAATAGAGGTACAGGTGACATGAAATATATGCCTGCCAAAGGCTATGAAAGATGTCACCAAAGCTGAGGTGGCATGGAACAGAGGAGCCAGCCCTGCTGGCATGCGGGTCCCCGATACTAGCCCAAGAACCTTGAGGCAGTTCATTCCCGGTGCTTATGCCACCAGGTTTGTGGCCCTAGAAAGCTAATATCTCCCTCCCATCTCAAGATGGACAGGCAGCCTCAGCCCCATGGAAACAGGCCGATCGCTCCTCCAGGTTCACAGGGTGTCACCTGCCTTTCTCTTTTACACTCAAGGTGCTTGACCAGTGGATCTGATGCCCGCTTTCTCCCTCTCTTTTAGGGCCTTCTTCCATTTTTTTTTATAATTGTATTAATTTAATGAGAAAGAAATAACAATGACACAGTTTCAAAACAGGTTAGTAGGACAGTTACAATGATTAATACATTGCATATTGTTGTCTTCATAGTAGTTGTTCAGAGTACAAGATGCAGACATGATATCTTTTCTAAATACTATTGGTACAAATCTTTCTTCTCACTGAACTAAGAGAAAGTAGATTATAGATATAGATATAGATATAGGTATAGATATAGATATAGATATAGATATATAATCCAATAGTCCATAATAGTAGTGTGCTATCAGCATACATTTTTGACCTAGTTCCCTCCAAAGGGCGGCATGCAAAGATCTCTGATTGAACCCTGGGAGAGACGACTGTTCCTGAGTTATGGATAATGCCACGCTTGCAATGGCTCTGGGGACATCACGCCGGTACCTGGAGATTAGACACAGAAATTAGCAAACAGCATGAATAAAAAACGGCAAGGCTCCATGGGAGAGCTGCTTAATAAGCACTTGACAAGTGCTTACTTGAGCTACAGAATTTGAATGTGCACATGTCCACCCAGCCTTCCCCAGGCTGGGATTCCCTCTGGGAAGGGAAGGAAAAGTACCGGAAACCCCAAGGCTGAAATTTCCCATAATGACAAGTTTCCCATCTAGTTCTAAGCTACCCCAAGGCAGTAGAGGAAGCTTTCTGAGTGTGTCAGGACCTTGCACCTTGGGAGACTTGCCTCCCTTGTCTCCCATCAAGGGCCACAGAAACACATCTGGGAATGGCAGAGTCCTTGCAAGGGACAGAATCAGGTCCTTGGAGTGTGCCCATGACAGAGCCTGCTTAGGAAATAATATTGTAGGGTTTGTCCCAAGGCCATAGCAAACTCAGCCACCCAGCCCAGCCTGGGAGAGACACGGGGCAGTGCACAAAGGATGGCTACCAATGAATGGTTGGGGTGCAGGAAGCATTGCCGTTGCCCCTGCCAATGTCTGAGCTCCTTAAGGAGCATTTAGCTTGGAACCTTTGGCACACAGGCAGCTCAGCCCCTTGAGTCACCATTCCCTGTGTGGCTAGGGAGGACAAATGACGGCCCAGGCACAGAACCGGGTGACAGCGGTGCTCTGGGGAGCAGGCAGCAGAGGCCTCCTCTCCCAACAGACATGGATTTTTCACTACCAGGCATTTCTGTGTCATTCAAAGCCATACGGAGCTCAGGCACTAAGTACCCTGTGCTCTGCGTGCACTTACAACGCAGATGACACAAGGCAGAGGTCCCTGCGTGGCACGCGTCTTTTTCCAAGGCTTCTCAGTGTCCCACACACACATGGCAGCGCTGGTACTGTATTCTTCTCTGCTGCACCCGCAGCCTCCCTGGCTGCCACCAAAATGTGATTCTTCTGCAGAGCATGCCAAGCACGCTGAAATTTAAGAGGAAAATTGTTATGACTGATCCTCAGACGACAGCCTGTAAATATTTTAGAAAGGAAAGTGCTCGTGATGAAAAATACATGAATTCTCACTTGGCTTTTCCCCGGGCTATAGGAATGAGCTTTGCCTTATTTCAGAGTGACTCTTCTCGGACAGTATTGTAGAATCTTATCACTGACAGTGTGTCACTTGTGAGCAAAGATTTCCTCTTGGTTAATTCAGCTGCTTCGTTGGTGCTAGAGAAAAAAACAACCTCTGAGATGTCGTCTTTGCCTAAACAAAGGCATCTATAATGAATGTTGCACAGAGGCAGCTAATCTACCTGTCCTCCAATCTTAGTATCATGCTCATGCGCGCGCGCGCGCGCGCATGCGCACGTGCGTGTGTTTTAACCAATATGGCAACAAGTAAAAGGAAGAAGAAAAAGGCAAGGGGGGGGAAGAGTGCTCAGGGGACACGTTGTAGCCTAGACCGCAGCACCCCCAGTTGCCTGGCCTCACACTGTACACCACCTCCCTGGCTTGTTAGAGAGCTGAGTTCCTGTCTCCCAGAGATGCTCAATGCATATTTGGAGGAATCAGAAAGAAGCAAGCAAGAGGGGAAGAAAGAAGGAAATCTTTTCACCTTGGCTTTCGGCAGAATTCTTCTCTTTAACTTAGAAGTCTACACGTGCAGTTTCCCCCTAAAGCATCTTTCGTATTAGAAGTAGGAAGTGAAAAGATAGACTGGTGAATGGTCAGACAGCCCGGTGTTCACTTCCATCTCACTTTGGGGTGTCCCAGAGACAGCCTGTGGTGAGGGTGTCAGATAAAAGCCATTGGTGGAGATATGTTCTCCCAAGGGTACAGGGCAGCCCTGGGGAAGAAGCCCCAGGACACAGCGATGTCGTTGATGAGATTTAGAGAGGCCCATGCAAGTGGTCTAAGGCCCAGGGGACCTGGCTGACACCCACTGTTGGCTCTCGTGCAGTTTGAGCAAACCCAATCAGGGACAGAGATAAGTGTCTCAAGGTGTGCATCTGCTGTCAGGGGAAAGGATGTGACCCTAGCAGAGAGACTGATGGGACAGCAAAGCCACCGTGGGACCCAGCTGCTTACTTTGGGACCTCTTGTCTTGCCCGGTCAGCACTGCAAACCTCAGTGGGGACAGGTGACTCCAGGTCCACTCATATCCACAAGAAACACAGCCATCCTGGTGGCTCTCATGATGACACCCAAGCCCTGATTCCTCACTAATGAAGACAGGTGTAGTCAGGACTGGGTGAGTGTGGTTTCTTCTCCAGGAGACGAGGCTGCAAAGGCACAGCACAGACCCCAGGTTGCCAAGCTGGGATCTGTAGAGAAGGGGCTGCTTCTCAGAAAAGGACCCTGGAAGCCACCATCCAGGAAGGAGGGGCACAGGGATGCCACAGAGGCGTTGATTAATCAGGTGTGGGCCAGCTGAGGACTTCCTGCCACCTGCTAAAATTTAATCAGCACATGTGTCGGACACAGGGCAGCGGGTGCCAGGGCCTGGAGCAGGTGATGAAGGCCTCCGGCCAGGGATCACGCAGGGACACTGGAGAACCCTGATTTATGCTCTGCAGGCAAATAAAGGTTCTCAGACAAAGCCTACAGCTCAGCCACTGAGAAAGCTGCTGCTGGTTCCATTCCACATTTTGTTTCTGTCGTAAGGAGAGATGGGAGAAAAGGCTTCAGGTGACAGCCATGAGACCTGGCCCACCCTCACTATCCACATGAGAAGAGCGCTAAACCTCTTCTCATTGCTTCCCTCACTGCGTAATACATATTGAAGGTTCTTCCATGGCTTTTCATGCCTGAAGAGATCCTTTCTGTTCAACACCACGCTCCATTCCATCTCCTCTGTGGACCATTCACCGACAGGGATGTTCTGGTTGCTTCTGGTTTCTGGCGGTCACAAGCAAGGCTGCACAAAGCACTCAAGGGCAGGGGCTGGGCAAGCTTAGATTGCCAACACCTGTGCATGCCTACCAAGGGGCACAGCTTCTGCGTCCTGTGGCTCTCACTTCTCAGCTCTGACTTACAGTGATCTTCCTGCTTTTGGCCTCCCTAGCATTAGACTTGCAGGTGTGCACCACCATGCCCAATCACAGTGGCCAGCTCAGCATGCCCAGGGGAGGGGCCAGCATGGCATGTTGTGCCAGGGATCAAACTCCCATCCCAGAGCTTGCCTGAGCAGGCTCTTGATCTGCTATGCTATCTCGTCGGCCCCATGCGTTCGTATGTCGCCTGCCTATCTTTCACAGTGAAGTGTCCTTCCAGATCTCTTACACACTGATGAAAAGCAGAATCTCAGAAAGGAAAAACGGTCCCTCTGGGGCTTGAAGCCCTGCTAAACTCTCCTTGAGACAGGAACACAAGGGCACCACTGGGAGGAAGACAGATTCAACTCAACCCATGGTGAGGATATCAGACCATGTTTCCAAACTGAGGTCCTGTGTTGTCCACCAAATTTGTAAAACTCTTTTGAAAAAATAATAATTCTTAAATCTGATCCATATGAACTGACAATGGAGTTTTGTGCACTTCTGAGGAAATATAAATTCTAACAATCTTCATAAAGGGTAATAAAGGCCGTATGAGTTCAGAATCTTCAAACATTCATTCTTCTTCATCCAAAATTCCATCTTTTGGAAATTCTGCCTCAAGGCATAAACAAGAGATGAGAAGACATTTATAAAATTATATTTATTTTAACATAAAACGTATTTTTTAAACTAGAAATAATCTTCCATGTATACCTAAGAAAATGAAGAAATAAATTATGGGATGTCAACTTAATAAAACTAAAAACAGCCTGGGCCAGCTGGTGGCACACACCTGTGATCCCAGTGTTTGGGAGGCTGAGGCAGGAGGATCGGTGCTAGTTTGAGACTAGCCTGGGCTACAACAGTGAACTCAAGGCCAGCCTGAACTGCATATCAAGACCCTGTTCCAAAAAATAAAACTAAAAACAACTATGATGTAGAACAATATTAACTCCATGAGAAAATGTTAGTTACTTAGCAATGGCTGAGAAACACATGTGAGCAGACCAGGTAATGCAGACATATTTTATAACCCTAAATTCATTTTTTTAAGCTTGTTCTTAACCTCTGTATTTATATATAAAGCTAGCATAAGTCCAAAAAATAGCTCTAGAAATTGTTTATTCATGGAAGATTATAAAAGATTTTTATTTTCTTCCTCAGAGTCTCTGTATTTCAATTATTCTAAAATGAGTATGATGTTTATGATAAAGTAGAATAACTTTTGAAGAAGATCACTGTTGCATTAATATGACTAAGTGGCCAGAAAATAAAACTTAGTGTAACTCTAAGTGTTTTGATAAACACTCTAAGTGTTTAGGAAAGGGAGCCATCACCAGCTTCCACCAGGCATGTGTACCCCTGAGCCCCCTGGCCACAAGGCCTGCTCTGGTCATTAACTTGGACACCACCCATGGTTAGCAAGTAGAAGGAGACCTTCCTAGTCCTTATCATAGCCCAGGAAGTTGATATTTGCAATCCCATGGAAAAGTGACTAGAATTCTAGCAAGTTCTTTCCATTCTATCACTTTCAGTGCAACTTATGGCAAAAAGTAAAGACGTATTTGTAGCTATAGGGAGCCAGGGAGTCCTAAGTCCAGCTACAATTATGGCTAGTCGGAACAAAGACCTGGGTCTGGGTTTTATTAAAATGTGAGTAAGGAGTGGCTTGAGAGTGAGAGACTGCAGAATGGGAAGAAGTAGGTGAGTGCTGTGAGCTGGACTAGGTAGGGGGCCTGCATTCACCTCGGCAATATGCAGGATGAGAAATCTGCATGTCACAACTAAGGTAATAGCTAATGTTTTGGGGTCAGTGCTTCCACTCTGATGTGTAATCTTTCATGTCCTGGGAAGTCATAGCCTCTTATCTCAAGGCTGATCCCAGCTGCAGGTGGAACATGGCTTTCCATCCCACCTAAGCTAACACAATGTTTTTTGGGGAGCCAGGTGGGTTGGGGAAACACTGCCCTGTCCTCCTTGCTTCAAAGACTATGCTTCAGCACCTCAGCTGGACCAATTTGCATTGCTCAAAGCCAATTGAAGGGATAAGGAAAAGTCCTAGCCAGCTCTACACACATCAATACATAGACATAGGGTGGGCTCAGCCAAAATGGAGACAGCTCCTCCTTCAAGGAGATTTGTCCAGGTGGTCCTCCGCAGTCAAGGACGGACTAACTCCCCTAAGTGGAAACAATATGTCAAAAGTGCCGGGAGCCCCAAGAGTCCAGCTAGAACTTCACCTTGGCCATGGTGAGCCACCGGTAATATAATTTTCTGTAAAGAGCAAAAAACAAAATCTGCATGAGTTTTTTTAAGTTGTGGGTTTGTGACAGCCACTTTGGGTCACACCCAACAAATGACTGGCAAAAGCTGGGTGCTACCGGCATCATGCAGAAACATTCTGTGGTGGGGAGGACATTTGCAGACACTGTAAAAGCTCAGTAGCACTCCTGGCCTCTGCCACTATGATTCTTGTTACACAGAGTTGTGAGGACCAAAATTATCTCCCTGAGAGCCAAAATTACCCCAGTTGAGACACATCATGGTCAAATAGCATCAGTAGCACCTCAACATATGTGCACAGGCCCTGGGGTTGATCCCCAAAACTTCAAAAGACAAAGAGACAGAAGGAAAGTAAAAGAGAAAGGCCATATGCATGTGAATTGCTCAGGTGGTCAGCCAGCCCACCCTGCAGGCCATGTCCTGCCCTGGAGACCAGCTCCAGCCCCAACTCAAGATCTCAGAGTCCCTGATCTCTGGGCCACTTCCCATGTCCATTGGGATTGTGATACTTCTTTACCATTTGCTTCTGGATAAATTCCTGCCCTCCTCAACTGCCCAGTGTGGCAGTACAAATGTGACTGAATCACAGCTGATACATGCATTGGCGTCAAGTTGGATCTATTAGTCAAGGTGGGGGAAATTGATGTGTCTGGGTGCTGTCTTTCCAGCATGGATGCTATCTTTCCATCCAGGCATGGTGGTGCATGCCTGTAATCCCAGCACTTGGAAGGCTGAGACAGGAATACTGCTACAAGTTCAAGACTAGCCGGGGCTACAAAGTGAGCTCAAGGCCAGCTTGAATTGCATAGTGTGACCTTGTCTCAAAAAGACAAAAAAAAAAAAAAAAAGGAAAGAAAAAAAAGAGAACACAAGGAAGCAAGCTGTCTTTCCATCTGGTCAAGCCTTCCTCTGTCCCTCCAAAGGGTTTCAAAATCCCACTAATGCTCAGTTTAGGGGAGTCTTGTTTATTTGGTTTTGTTTTCTCAAGTACGAATTTTGTTCCCATTCCCTCCTTGGTGTGGCTACTGCCCACCGTCCTATGAGCAGCGAATGAGGAGTGTGAGACTCAACAAGTGCCGGAAGGGTGCAAGGCCAGCACCCTCACTTTCTCCCACTCTGTCCCCACCTGAGCCTCCTTGCCCATGGGTCCCAGATGTTCTCACCAGGTCTCTGACCCACCCCTGTTCAGTGATGATGGGGCACAGTTGGATGGAAGGGCACCGTTTAAATGTGACATGAGAGGAAGAACCCCGCCCTGGGAAGCACTCAGTCCTCTAGAAAGCTCCTGCCCCACTCATCCTTGGCCCACTGTAAGCACTCTCCTTACTGGACCTTCCTGCCAAGGGGTTAAGGACACCCTTGGGTGCTAAAGCCAAACCCAGTCATTATAATTATTGCTTTATGTATTGCATTTTCTTTTCTTTTTTCTTGGTACTGGGAAGCAAACTGAAGACCTTGTACTTGCCAGGCAGGCACTATGCCACTAAGCTATATTCCCAGCCCTGCTTCCTGTATTCTACTTGAATGAGGAAGCCCAATTACCCTCGAGACATGGTATCCAGTGGGCAAGTCTTGCAGGCCAACAGAACGCTCAGAACGGGTCTGACAGTTGCTTTCTGTGTGTCTGTGAGGTAAGCGGCATAACAAACTATTGTGGCAAACCGTCAAGATGCCGGGTGGTTTTGCCCACAGGTCCACTGGTCACGGGGTCCTTCTGCTAATCTGAGCCTGCTGTCATTATCTGTGGTCAGCTGGAGGGCGGGGTCAAGGGCAGCTCCAGCATGGAAGGTCAGAAGGTTAGCTTGGGCTGCATGTCCAGCATCAGCCACAAGGCACCTCAGACTCACTACCACAGGACAGCGGTCTCTGAGAGAACAGAGTGGGCAGGTTTCCTCAGACCTGGGCTGGGGATCCTGCACTGTCCCTTCCCATCACGCCGGCTGTGGAGGTGACATTTTCACTCTGTCCTGAGCCCTGATGGTGACTGCTGCTGCCAGAGCGTCTCAGTAGCGTAGATGCACCGCAGAGCTAGGATCATTCGCAGCTGGTGCTTAGGTAACACTTACTGATTTAGCTACTGCCCCGTCACAGGCTAATTGACTCCCAGTCTTGTTAGCGGCAATCTCAGGGCTTCTTGTTGGCAGGAGGCAGGGGGAGCTGGGGTCACCCGGCCTCTCTCTTCCATCGTCTCCATCAGACATCACTGAGTCGGGACCGCAGGCCCTGGCAGCCAGACAGCGCGGATTCTCCCTGCCGGAGTCTTCTGGTGTCCTCAGGCTTCCAAGAAGCTCACGTTGCTGCTGCTCCCTTCTTCATGCCCCCACCACCCCAACCCCACTGCCTCCCAGGAGGAGGCTGGAGGCAGATGGTCGCGTCCTGGTTCTTGCTGTGCACAGGGGAAAGCTCCCCCAAGATAGGAAAAGGAAAACAGAAGGAGAAAAACAGTGAGAGCGGGGTGACACCCGGATGATGCTAAGCGTGGCGTTTAGGACAAAGCTGGCCAGCCGGAGCCAAGCACCACGTGCTCAGGACCACGGTCAAGTCACTAAGTGTGTCACACTCCAGCCGCTGCCACGCCCCTTCCTATTAGACTTCCTTGCTACATGTCCCTCGCACAGGTGACATGTCATGCAATGTCGTGTTTCTTTGGAGTCTAGTGTATGGCCCAGGTGGATAAAAAAGAAAAATAGTGTATCTGTACACACCTATAAGATTCTATATATTCCTCCCCAGCGTGCTGTGCGGGCCCTGCCCCCCGGGCACCCGAATACTGAGATTGAGACTGGGCATGGTGGCGTGCACCTGTAACGCCAGAACTTGGAAGGCTGAAAATAGCAGGATCACTACCAGTCGGATCTAGTGAGATCCTGTAGACTCTATCCTAAAATACATAAGAATAAAAAACTATCTTAATTACATATATACACTTCTAAATGTTCATTTATTTTGGTTTTTTATTCATTTGTTTTGGAGCAAAGATATATGCTTCATATTTATAATAGCTACATATATATATATAAACGTATATCTTACATATAGCTAAGTACAGATATATATGTATACTTATATTTTTACTGAAATTGAAGAATGAGATCACAATATTTATTGGCTAAGCTCTAGATTTAGTCTTTCATTTTACTTTCTATATAATTTTTTTTTTTTTTTTTTTGTCTTTTTGAGACAGGGTCTCGCTATGCAGTTGAGGCTGGTCCTGCACTCACTTTTGTAGCCCAGGCTGGTCTCGAACTCGCACCAATCCTCCTGCCTCAGCCTCCTGAGTGCTGGGATTACAGGCGTGAGCCACCACGCCCGGCTTTTTTTTTTTTTTTTTACCATAAGCAGGTGCTATCCCACAGCCTTTTGAAAAAGTGGCTCATCTGTAAATTTTAAGGAAATTCTTTCGGCTTTTCTTGCCTCCTTATTTTCAGCTTAAATTGTAAACCAGATTTTTTTTTTTTTTTTTTGTCTTTTTGAGACAGGGTCTCACTATGCAGTTCAGGCTGGCCTTGAGCTGGCTTTTGTAGCCCAGGCTGGTCTCGAACTCGCACAGATCCTCCTGCCTCAGCCTCCCGAGTGCCGGGATTACAAGAGTGCGCCACCACACCCGGCTAAACCAGATAATTTTCATGGTGCAGCCATCCTGAGAAAAAATTGCCCTGTGCCCCATGAAAGGGTATGATTTCTCATCCAGTGAAATAGAAATCCAGAGGCTGGGGAGATAGCTCAGCAGCATGAGCGCCTGCCTGGCAAGCGCAAACACCCAAGCTGGATCCCCAGTACCACAGGCTGAGCCACCCCAGAACCAGACATGATGGTGCATGCCTAAAGTCCCAGTGCTGGGGAGGCTGAGACAGGAGGGTCACTATGGGTCTGAGCTACACCAAATGAATAAATATTTAAAAAAAGAAAAGTAAATTTCAGCATTTTTAGTACAGTAGCTGAAGAAGCTCAAGTAATGATATAATAGGCTGACATCTGGGATGAGAGGGTTAGTACCCCTGCAAGACAGGACACACCTGGACTGCAGACTGTCCCACCCCAGGACCTCCCCTGGGGTGGGCCCCTCCCCCATCCCCTCTGGCCTGGGACTGCCCTCCCCCATCCCCTATCCCCGCTCCCCCCTCCCCCCCCGCTTCCGTCCCCCACCCCCAGCAGCAGCGTCTCTACTCTGTCCAGGGCCGTGGCGGCAAGGGCAGCATCTACGTGTGGGCCTCCGGAGATGGCGGCAGCTATGATGACTGCAACTGCGACGGCTACGCCTCGAGCATGTGGACCATCTCCATCAACTCGGCCATCAACGATGGCAGGACGGCGCTGTATGACGAGAGCTGCTCCTCCACCCTGGCGTCCACCTTCAGCAACGGGCGCAAGAGGAACCCAGAGGCAGGCGTGGTGAGCGTGGGCTCCCTGCTTCCTTCCCTGGTGGCCTGGCACTGTTGGGGGGTGAAGAGCAGCTTCCTTCCCTTCTCACAGTTAGACAGGCTCAGAGGACCCACTGTCCCTGGACCTGGTGACACTTTATGACCACGTGGAGACTGATACCTGCCAGCTGAAGCAAGAGTCTCCACTAGCTCTGCCAAGCTCCATTTTTGGCCAGTGTTCCGTACATTGCTCTGGCTCAAAAGAGTAAGGAATCTGCTTGAAAAACCAGTGGCCCCAGCTCGTGACTTCGAAGAATAAGTCCTTGCAGAAGCTGGGATATCACAGCAGCATTCCTCAGCTGAGACCCATGCTCATAAGGCAGTGACTAAAACACATGAGCTTCTCTGGGTTCCCAACCCCCTAAAGCTGGACATGGCTGTATGTCTTCTCACGAAGAGCTGTGGTTCTCCTCATGTTTTAAAATCCATTCAAGGTGCTGAGGAGATAGCCCAGCGGTCTAAACACCTGCCTGGCAAGTACAAGGACCCAGGTTCAGTCCCTGGTACCACATGCAGTGCCAGCTTAAAACCAGGTGTGGTGGCACGTGCCTATAATTCCAGCGATGGGGAGGCTGAGACAGGACGATCACTAGGAGTCTAAGCCACAGAGCGAGACCCTGTACCAAATAAATAAAACATTTTTTCATTTTAAAACTAATAAGAATAATAAAAATAAGATAAAGCCATGGTTTTAACAATAAAAAAATTAAGAATCATACACATAGGTTATGATTCTGTGATTTTCTAAGTAAAACATCTTCCCTGGGGCAACCACATATTATGGACATTCCCATTCCCAAACTATCTGTGAAGTTGATCTTCTGGAGCTAGCACCAAGCCGTGGCCCTGCCCACGCCTCTACTCCTGGGAAGGCTGGCAACACCAACCAACTGGCAGATGTGACGGACAGGCAGGGAGGAGGGGGGAAGGGTCCTCTGGCTCTTGTCACCTTGCTCCTCCCACTGAAAGCCACTCCCCACCCAGCCTCGATTCGGTTCCACAGCTCTGTCTATGATTCTACTCGGGCTGGGGAGGAACCTTGAATTTCTTCTGAGTAGTATAGATTTGCACCTTGGCTCCCTCTAAACACGCCTAACTCTTTTCTCACATCATAGGCTCCCTTGAGCGCCTAGGCCAGAGGAGAAGGCAAGTTCCTGTGCTTTATATTTGGTCTTCATGAAGCCCTATGTCTTACAAACACTGCAAATGAACTTTTTCCTCCTTGGAGTCCCAGTGCCACAAATCTCACTCTGTCTTAATGAGGTGGAGGTAGAGTTGTTACTTTCTACCTCATAGTGCCTCCATTTCAGATTCAGGAAAAAAATCCCTCTCACCTCTGATGGAAGAATACATTTGCTTCTTTGAACAACTGAGTTACTTTCGCACACTCTAATGATAATGGATTATATGTCCCTTTTTGCATGGGATGCTAGGAAGCTCACTTGAGATAGGTATGCAGATGCTAACATCTGAATCTTCCCAACAAGGCCCAGTTTAAATGCTATAGGTAGTCGAGCCTCTGCTCCACGTTGTTTGGGGTTCACTCCTGACTTGATGTCTTCCCTTCTAGGCCACCACAGATCTGTATGGGAACTGCACCCTGCGGCATTCTGGGACATCGGCAGCAGCTCCCGAGGCAGCTGGGGTGTTCGCACTGGCTTTGGAGGCCAAGTATGTTTATGGCTCAGGGACCCGAAGGGTGGCATGACAGCCTGGGAGAGTCATGAACTCTGCAGAATATCTCCATCACACACACACACACACACACACACACACACACACACACACACACGCACGCACACGCACACACACACACAGTGTAAAACTATTTCCTTAGAAGACTGCATATATCAGCAGCTCCTTCAGACACCAAATGGGGTCCCAGCGATCTCCCATCCTCTACCCTTTATCCTCCTCCATACTCCTTGGCCTTTCCACCAAGGCTATTCAGTGTGCTTAGCAAGGCTTTTCAGAACATTTGGCAAACAGGATGTATTCAGTCTAGATCTGCTCTTTTGTAAGGTCATTTCACTTCTGCATTTTCTCTTTTATATTCCCGCACACTTTTTATTAATGTGTATTGGCTGGACAGGTAACGGGTTGCATTTTGGCATTTTTGTGCATGCGTGTGACACACTTTAATCGCACCCCTCCCCCACCTAGCCCTCCTCCTGGTTCTACCAGGTGCTTTTGTAGGGCCTCTGTGTGGATCACGCTTCTCTGTTGTGCTCACACTTCCTAGTGCATAACCTGTTTTCACTTCTTAACATTGTCACAAGCTGAGATGAGGCCATTCCCTGGGTCTTGCCTCTCTTGGAGAAGCCACCTTGGCTCCTGCTGGACACGCATTGGACACAGCATCAAGGTGGCCAACTGCACACTGCTGCACAGATCCCTCAGTGACTCCAGCAGCTGATCCTGTGTTCTAAGAATGAACATGTGGGCTTGGGACATGGCGCACATGCTGTGAATGTCACCACTGACTGTGCAGGGGCCTTCAGAGGAGTAGTACCAGCAGCTTGTGAGGCATTTGTTTCAGGGCCTGGAAGGGAGATCTGGGCTTCCCACCCTGTCACAGTTGCTAGGCAACTACACATCTGGCATCCATCTGCAGGCAGCCCGGCTTGTTCCACCTCAAGCATGCAATTCATGTTCTGATTCACAAGAGGCAAGAGTCACCTCCTAGAATAGGAAGGGACTGGAAAGACTACCCAGTCCATACTCTGGCTACAAGCACACAAGTATATTTATCCTCTTACAAATAAAACCCCTTGACACCAATCAAAAGTTTCATTATTCTAGCAAAAGTCAGGTAGAAAAATTCAGGACACAAAGAGAGGAACATTGTCTACAACTTACCAATTACAGACAAATACATCTGCTCTATGAAGAACAGAGCCTACATGTGATGTAAACTTCCTGAAGATAGACTTGTTCATCTCAGACCTTAGCAGGCTCTGGAGTTTAAGCAGGTCTCACTCACTGCAAGTGTAAGCACAAATGGGTCTCCCCTTTAACCCTCAAGGGAACACTTGATGTGAAGCCCCCTGGGTATCTGACAAGAAAAAATCACTTTCCCAGGCTGCTGAATTCCTAAGGAGACAGACAGGTGGTTCTTCACTGATTACTCCCTGCGTCTTTAGCATACAAACACTAACACACATTTACTTTCCAAGAAATCCCACCTAGTGGCTTCTTATTTCTCATTGGCTAGAACTGTCACATGGCCACCGCCACTCTGCAAAGGAAGCTGGAAAATATATTTTTATAGCTGAAAATATTGCTTTTCTAAATAAAGAGCATTTGCTTTCCTGAGGTTTTGCTAATAAGGAAGGAAAGAAGTGTCTAACTGGTCAATCACCCACCTTTTCTGAGTCTCTATTGTTTTATCTGCAAAATATTGGAAGTTATATTGTCCCTCAGCTTCAAATGGCTTCCTGGAATTTTGTGGCTCTGCTTCAGAAATATCACTTCCTTAGGATAAATTTTAAGTACAGTTATATCTTAAACATCAAAAAATATTTATGTATGTACTTTTAAATATCATAACCACATTGTATGCAATGGCACATGCCTGTAATCCCCGCACTTGGAGGACTAAGGCAGAAAGAGCACCATAAGTTTGAGGCCAGCCTGGGATACAAAGTGAGACCTTGTCTCAAAAAAAAATTATAACCAATACTTTCTTTGGGAACTAGCATACATTCTCTTCTAACTTACTTAAATTTCTGATGCATGAGATTGACTTTACTATTGATAATAATAAACTTTTTATTGAGCACCCACACTGCACTTGGCACTTTACATACATGATGCACACTTAGCCCTGCAGCAAACTTATGAAACTAGCAAACTCTTCATGGGTCTAAATGGTATCCAGCGAGCTATGCTGTTCCCAGTTCTTCAGATTGTTTGCCTTCTGAGGAGAATAGTCACTCAGGATTTTGCCCATTTGCTTCACCAGGCCCCTCAATGAAATCTCTGCACTGAAGTCCAACACACACGTGTGTGTGCATTCTTCATAGAGAAGATGCAAAAGCTGGTGGTCAGGATGTTAAAACAATGGTCTAAGTTCACCGGGTTGGATGTAAATGCTACTGTGGCCAGGCTCCAGGGCTGTGATCCTTGCTCAGCCCAATCATTGGACCTTGAAGAGATATTGCTGCCATGGAATCAAAAGCAAGCCCATAGCATCCAGACCTTTGGATCCTACTATATAATTATGTTTTTAACTGCCCCAAGATGGCTCCAATATGTGGCCAAAGTTGAGAGCCACCGTCTTATCCCCAAGTTCTTGAGGTCAGTGTACAAAGGAAATAGCTGGGCAGGGCTCTGGCTGTAAATTCTCAGAGCCACATGCTCCTGGGTGTTGACTGAGGAGGGTTAGGAATGCATATTCAGCACAGGGCCCTTGAGGACCAGGATGAGTCATCACTGAGCTCTCTTGGCCTCCTGAGCAATCCCGGTATCCTCTCATGTGCTCAATACAGAGCTGTCCCCTGCCTCTTAGGCCACAGGCTCTGCAGAGGTGGGGCCTCCTTGTGACATCCTCAGAATGACTGTAGCAGTGGGTGGAGGCACACAAGAGACTGCTTATATCCTGCATACGTAGCACCTGTCAGGCAGCAAGATAGCTCAGGGGACTAAGCTCCTGCTTAGGCCAGAGCAGGGACTGAAGTTCAATCCTCAGTCCCTCATGTCATGCCAGCCCTGCCCCTGGGTACACTGAACTGTACTGAGACTGGGCATGGTGGTACACACCTGTAATCCCACCTCTGGGGAGACTAAAAACAGGAAGATCACTGAGTCTGAACTCTATAGTGGAACCTTGTACAAAATACATCAAAACACACACAGACACACACACAGACAAACAGCACCTGCCCCAGGCTTGTCTCACTTTCCAAGCTGTTGTGTAAAAGGGAAGTTTATCTCACACTATTTGTCCTGTCACCTCCAACGTGGTAACCTTGATATCACAGATGCTCTACTTGTGTTTCTTATTACTTAACCATTGCCTGTGAGTCTAGGTGATGTGGTCATGTCAAGGCTTGACACAGGTTGGTGAAATACCCATTTCTGCAAGATTAGTGTATTCCATCCATTTTTAAATTGCTCAGAAGGGGCAATTAGGAAGGACCCAATGTTACTTTTTAGACATATGCAAATGGCCAGCCAAACAGTATCACATAGGGATTCTGTGGTAGAGGCTACACCTGATTTGTCTCAGAAGTGAAAAATTTCTCTGTCTCTCTCTGTCTCTCTGTCTCTCTCTGTCTCTCTCTGTCTCTCTCTGTCTCTGTCTCTCTCTCTCTCTCTCTCTCTCTCTCTCTTTCTCTGTCTCTCTCTCTCTCTCTCTCCTTTACTTCTTACTCTTTCAGGAATCACAAGCCAGTTTGACAGCAAAACCTGAAGGGTCACCCTCCTCCTAGCCAGCCCTTGGGTCATTTAGATCCCCATGTGTCTACACCTTTGGGATTATAAAGTCATGACCCCATTCCAGCAGAACAGTGGTGCCTTTAGCCATAATCAGCTTTCAGAAGGGTCACACTATTCTCTCAGGTCCTAAGGGACCCTATGTCCCAGATAGGTTCTGAACAGCCTCAAACAAGCATTGACCTTCCTCTGACCTTCCTCCTTAAAAGAAAGAGGTCTATGTTTCTAGTGCCTGTGGGTCACTGTGACAGCATCTCTGATTCAGAGCTTCAAACCAATGAACTCTGCATGTGTTGAAATTTTATCAAGGGAGTTATGTTGTTCCAAAACCTTCAAATTGTTTGATTTCTAAAAAAGAACAGCAGCACAGAGTTTTGCCAACTTTTGCTCCATTCCCCTCAACGAGAGATAAATTCTGCATGGAAGCCCAACACACACACGTACACACCCTCGAGTGTCATGAGAAACTATCAAAGTAGATTATACACAATGCCCTATTACTATTACTATTATTATTATTATTATTATTATTATTATTTCCTATCCCACTTCATTTTTAATAATAGTTATATTCATAAAATTACTGGCTCTCAACCATGCCTACCTTCTAGGATGACCTGGGGAAAGTTAATAATTTCCAATAGCAAGGTCTCACTCCCTGAGGTCCTGATTTAATTGGTCTGGAGGTGGTGGAAGCAGAGAGATTTTTCTGTCCTCACCCTGAGACAATTTTAATGAGCAGCCCAGACAGATG
Source organism: Myocastor coypus (assembly GCA_004027025.1). Taxonomy (NCBI): domain Eukaryota; kingdom Metazoa; phylum Chordata; class Mammalia; order Rodentia; family Myocastoridae; genus Myocastor; species Myocastor coypus. Next base: position 84,097 of record PVJA010002634.1, read on the forward strand.
CCCTGAGCAGTACATTCACGCCACAGCCCACAAACGATCCATGACTTGCAGTTTGGAAACCAGTCACTGAGGCGTAAGACTCTAGTTTTCACCATAGGAGCTTTTTCAGCAAGCAGGCTGATTTGTGCTGAGGACTGTCCAGAGCACTGGGGATACAATGATGTTGAGGATATCGCCCTTGCGCTTGAAGGCAACAGTGTCATTTTGAAAAAACAGGGCAGAATCGTGTAGGCAGCACCCAAGTCAGGATACAAATACTGACAGCTCAAAAGCCTCGAGGTCTCCTTCTAATCATGAGTCCTACAGCAAACCACAAACCCAACTCCCAAACCCATGGATTCCTTGTTCCTGTTTTTAAACTTTACATAAATGAAATGAGATGGTGTGGTCTCTGGTCCTGCCCCCTTTCCCTTACTGTAACAAAGTGCCTACTGCTAGATACTTAGTAAAGACAAACAGTCTACTTAGTTCATGGCTATGGAGACTGAAAGTGTAGAACTGCGCAGTATCCTGAGTTGGGCCCCTTTGGTGAGGCCAGATCATGGAAGACGGCATCATGGCAGCTGTGCAGGTGACATGCAGGCACAGGCACAAGACAAAGCCAGAGTTTGCAGGAGATGTCCTGCACTCCTGTAACAGTCCTCTCTTGAGGACTAATTGGTTCCCCCAAGGACATCAAAATTCCTCTGGAAGGCAGTGTCCCCAGGGACCCTGTCATCTCCCCATTCCTACCTGTGAAACCTTCCACTGTCTCCCTACATAGCCACACGGTGGCCAAGCCTCTGGCGCAGGCACCCCGGGGGACACTCATCCCACATCCACACCACAGCCTGCTCTTCTCCAGCTGGCTTGCATAGGCTCACATTGTATTTGTGGAATCTGTTGGCATTCGTTGGGATAATGACAGCTCATCCATTCTCCTCCCTTCTTAGACTCCCACAGTCTCTAAGTCACCCATCCAGGGGTTTGCTCCTTCCACCTCGGGTGGCATTTGTGACTTTGCAGTTGGCAGCTGGTAAAGACACATACCTAGGTCAGATACAGATCTAGGAATGGATGTCCAGGCTGTGGACTCCGCACACAGAAAGCATTAGACGACACAGCGAGTGGTCCAGCAGCTTGCAGCTATTCACACACCATCCACACAGTCCCCAGGCCCGCCACTGCCCTGTGTCTGTATCAACACTTGGTGTCACCTGTCTTCATTTGAGCCATTCCAGTGTGTGTGTGTGTGTGTCTGTGTGTGTGTGTGTGTGTGTGTGTGTGCTCATACACACACATATGAGAATGTTCTTTTGAACAACAGTTTGAGTGAGAAAGGCGAGAACATATTTACTTTGACACAGTGGCTCTAATGGGGCAGATGCACCCCTTCCCCTTCCCCTACTGGGGGTGCACAAATGCTCCGCAGCCTCCCCAGGGCCTGTGTCTTGGGTACCACTCCTCTCCCTTTCCGCTAGCCCCCGTCCTTACTCTTGCGCTCTCTGCCTCCCCACGCAGCCTGGAGCTGACCTGGCGTGACATGCAGCACCTCACGGTGCTCACCTCTAAACGGAACCAGCTCCACGACGAGGTCCACCAGTGGCGGCGCAACGGGGTCGGCCTGGAGTTCAATCATCTCTTCGGCTACGGGGTCCTGGACGCCGGCGCCATGGTGAAGATGGCCAAAGACTGGAAGACCGTGCCAGAGAGGTTCCACTGTGTGGGAGGCACAGTACAGGACCCCGAGTAAGTGAGGGCAGCGCCCCTTTATCTCAGGGATCTGCCTTGTGCCTGGCCCTCATCTGAGCTTGGCCCAAGTCTGGGATTCTCTGCAGTTCTGAAGTTCTGCCAGGTGATACAGTCCTGAATTCAAATCCTGCCTTCACCACTGAGACAAGGAATCCTGCCCCCCTTAATTATGAGCCCCAGTGTAGTACAGTGTCTTTATCCTCAATAGATAAAAATGCATGGGACTGCAGGCTTTAGTTAAAAGCTCTAGTGGCAGGTCTGGTGGTCACAGCAATCCTAGAGTGGTTATAAACACTTGTACTGACTGGGCTGAGATAAAATTCAGGCTCTTTGATAGCAAGGCTGAGGAAGTGCTAATGTCACTCTGCATTGAGGCCTGTATTGTGAAGTATGATTGAAATTTTTTAAATTTTATTACAGCAAAAGATACATTAAAGCCACCCAAAATCTCTCCTTTTATTCAAATACTCTGATGCTATCATTCTTGCCACTTTCTAAAGCAGTTCTGGAACTTCTGTTTGCTGAATGGCTTTGGTTTCCCTGTCATGGCTCCCTCCGTGTCCTGAGCTGACTCAGAACGTTTTCTTTTCTTGGTCATCTCTTTTTTTCATTTATGTATTTTAGGTACAGGGTCTCTCTATGTAGCTCGGACTCTTAGTGATCCTCCTATTTTCAGCCTCCCCAGTGTTGGGACTACAGGTGTGCACCACCACACCCAGACTTGGTGGCCAGCTCAGTGCATCCCAGGGGTGGGGCCTGTGCAGCTTGTGGAACTGGGATCGAACCCTGGTCCCTGCCCTTGCCTAAACAGGCACTTAGTCTGATGAGTGATCTCGCTGGCCTCTTGGTCATTTTGACTATGAGGAAAAGCCAAAAGTCACACAGTGCCAGATCTGGTGACTAAGGTGGGTGGGGACATACCTTCTTGAAAGCCTGCTTCCCCCCCACCCCCGGGCAGGCACTCAGCAGTACCATTCACCTTAAGGACACTCATGCCAATCATGGTGGTGCATGCCTATAATCCCAGCACTTGGAAGGCTGAGGCAGGTAGATCAGTGCAAGTTCAAGTCCAGCCTGGGCAACAAAAGTGAGCTTAAGGCCAGCCTGAACTACATAGCCAGACCCTGTCTCAAAAAGAAAAGAAAAGAAAAGAAGAGAAAGACACTGGTAAAATAATTAAGTATCTGCTTAGGCAATTACATGGTTCAATCCTTGATCCCACATGCCCAGCAGGCCCTGCCTCTACAGCACACTTGGCTGGCAACCAGGATCACGCGTAGTGGCACATGCCTGTAATCCCAGAGCTGGGGAGGCTGAAAACAGGAAGATCACTCGTCTCAGTCACTCTTTTCTCATTGCTGGGACAAATACCTGGCACCCAAAATGAAGAAAGGAAATGTTTACTTAGCTCACAGTTACTAGAGGTTTTAGCCCATATTCGGCTGGCCCAAAGCTCAGTGGCACAGGGCAGAGAGCATCCAGTTCACGGTGGCCAAACAGCAACAATCGCAACAGAGGCAACCGACCAACCAGGGCAACAGAGAGCAATAGAAAATCTGTTTCTCTGTCTCTCTTACAATACATTGAGGCTATTGCCCCAGGCTGGGGAAGGTACACACACTCATAATCCCAGCAGTACTAAAATCCATAATCCCAGCAGTACTGAGACACATAATCCTAGTGGATCATGAGTTAGCCTCAAACTAAGGCAGTCCCCACCCCATGACTGCATAAGGTTTTGGGAGTCAACTAGATACAAACCATAACATTCTGCCCCTGGACTCCCAAAGTCTCATGCACATCCCTTTGTGCAAAAGACATTTTAGTCCATGTTGAAGAGTTGTCAAAGTCCCAACAGTTTCAGCATTGCTGAAAAGTCAAAGTCCCAGGTCTCCTCCAGGATCCAAGGCAAACTCTTCACTGTGAGTTCCTGTACAAAAGAAAAGTTAAACACTTGTGCCAACATTCAAAGGCACAAGATAAACATTAACATTCCAAAAACTGTAAATAATAGGGGAATACAAAACACTGGTACCAATACAAGTCCAAAATCCAGCAGGGCAAACATTAAATTTCATAGTTCCAGCTGGAACATCTGAAGCAGTCTGTGCTGGGTTGTGATCTCCAAAGGCCTTACACTTTTGGTAGTAGTTCCCATGGCTTCTCTCTTAGGCGGGCTTTGCTCCCTCTTTGCAGTTTCCCCCAGACAATCCACATTTATTCTCACTCTGTTCACACACTGCCCTCTCAGGGGCACATTGCCTGGCCTCCCAGGCCTTCTTCTGAAATCGAGGTGGAAGTCGTCTTAATCTTAGAACTCCTGCATTCTGAATGTGCCTAAAACCAACACCTCGTGGATGATGCCAAGGTCTACTGCCAGCTGGAGCAGCAGCCAGGCTTCCTTCTCTCTTGGCTGTATGGGTTGAGTACCTGGTTTGATGAACACTCTGACCTTGATTCTGAGGAACAAATTCTCCATGTCAGTGCCATTTTGGAACAGGGTGTGGCCACTGCCACTGTTCTGAACTTGAGACTCTGCAGGTCTCTTCTCAAGGCAAAATCTCTCTCCCTTACAATTCTGAGGCTGCAAAGGGCGGTGAACTGCCATGTCCTGTGATGCCCTGAGGCCATATTTTTGATTCTCTGGTTCCTTCCCAGCAATGTGGATCCTTTCAGCTTTTCAGCTCTATCTTTGCAGTTCACAGCTTTATTAGAGCTTCTTTTCTCGCCAAACTCACAACATTTTAAATCATCCTGCTTGGCTCTTTGCTCTTGATTTTCAACATATATCTGGCTAATAGCCCCCAATAACAACCATGCCAGCACCCCAATACTTATCTGTTTTGAAACATCTTTTGAAAGATTAACCAGTCTACCATGATTAATCTTAGTCTTAGGCAAAGTCTCTGGGCATGAGCAAAATTCAGACAGACTTTCAGCACAAATCATCTGGAGTCCAACAGCCAATGCAGTCCTTCTTCCCAGTAGAAACCTCCCCAGCCTTGTCTTTACACGCAGGTCTTCTGTCAGTCTTCTGGTCTGAGCTCTGACCAGAATCTCCCCTACAGAACAGCCAAAGATTTTCCAGCTCTTTGCAAGTAGACAGCCTCTCCAAACCTTTCCTATCTCTGCCCATAAGCCATTCTTTGTATACAGGCTTCCAGACAGTCTTCTGGTCTGAGCTCTAACCAGAATCTCCCCTACAGAACAGCTGAAGTTTATCCAGCTCTTTGCAAGTAGACAACCTCTCCAAACCTTTCTTATCTCTTCCCATAAACCATTCCCAAAAACTTGTAATCCACATGGTCAGGTTAGTCACAGCAATGACCCCACTCCTGTGGTACCAAATTCTGTCTCAGTTACTCTTCTCTCATTGCTGGAACAAATACCCAACACCCAAAATGAAAGAAGGAAAGGTTGATTTAGCTCACAGTTACTGTAGGTTTCAGTCCATATTCAGCTGGTCTGAGGCTGAATGGAACAGGGTAGATAGCATTCAGTTCATGGCAGCAGGACAACAAAAAATCACAATAGAGGCAAACCACCAACCAACCAGGGCAATAGAGAGTCTGTCTCTCTTATAATATGTTCAGGCTATCACTCCAGGCTGGGGAAGGTACACACACCCATAATCCCAGCTGTACTAAAACACATAATCCCAGTGGATCATGAGTTAGTCTCAAACTCTAGAAGTCCCCACCCCATGACTGCATGAGGCATGGGAGGACAACCGGACACAAACCATAACATCACTACAAGTCCAAGCTGCATAGTAAGACCCTGTACCAAATACATAAAGGAAACAAAAAAGAGAGAGACACTCATGAAACAGGACTTCCAGAACAGCTTCAGAAAGCAGAAAGAATGATGGGACAAGTGTAATCAAAGCAAGGGGGAGGATTTTGAGGGGAATTAACACAATGTGTCTTTTAATATAATAAATTTTTTAAATTTAAATATTCATTATATTTTTTAAACACACATTTTAGGTTATAAAAATTAAGGTACAGGGCCCAGCAGGATGGCTCAGTGGTCTAAAGCACCTGCTTAGGAAAGCTTAGGCAGCTGCAGGGACCGCGGTTCAATCCCTGGCACCACATGCTGTACCAGCCCTGCCTCAGGGCAGGCTGAGCTGGCCATAAAAATAAATAAATAAACAAACGAAAGTTCTGAAAACAAGAAAAAAAAAATAATAAAATAAATAAATAAAAATAAAAATTAAGGTACAGAGTTCTTCCATCTAAATGACCACTTGAATGACCTAGTATGGCCCAAGATAAGAACTGGGGGACTTTTCCTAAAGAGGCATTTCCCTAAGACCTCCAGAAAACCTGACTAGTGGGTGTTCACCTTCCCCAAATCTCTAACTGCCACACCAGAGGGTCCAACACTGCAGAACCCCAAGGTCCTTTGGGAATAACTGAAACAGAAGCTACTGTGCAAGTGGAACTGGGGGGTTGAATATCAGCTTAATAATATCCCTTGGTTACTACAGGCTGATCGGGCCTACAATCTCCCAAAGAGTAGACAGCGAAGGCTTAAATAAATGAGACAAATGGTATAACTTTAGGACTACAAAGATAAAAAATCCTTTCACTGCATTTGAGATTCTCTAGGTTCTGGCAAATAACTTCTCTGGGCACCCTGTATTTATTTGGTTTTCAAACAAAAGAGGAAAATCTGAAAGAAAACATAGGAATCTAATAGGACCTTGAGAAATATTTTCCCTAGTAAATAATGTCAATCAGGAGAGCTACCTTATCTTTAGGTTGACACTCTCGTAGGAGTGCAGAGCCCGCAGCTGCAGTTGGCTTTTTGTTAATTGGGGTTGGAGAAAAAGTCAACTAAGAGAAGGCCTCAGCCTGGCCTCATCTTGTCCTCTGAGGCTTCCCAGCTTCACCGGCCATTCCAGGCCTCAATTAGTGCCAGGGACTCACAGAGGTTCACTTACTATGAGTCCTCTGCCCATCTCTAGGCGGTGGCCTAGGCCTCAGACAGACTCACACATAAATATGAAAATCCAGTTGATTAATACTGAATGCTGCTCAGGACCCTTTCAAAGTGGTCTCCATCAGCTGAAGGCCCTGCCGTGTTCACAGTAGCTCACTTAACCCAAATTCATGTGAAAGGGGCTCCACTTCCAACACACAGGAAGCAGAGAGAGAGTCCCCCTGGTCTGGCCCCAGCAGACTTCACAGGGACTGGCCCTGGGGTCCTGCAAAAGTGCCAGACACTTAGGCACAGGCACCTATGCTTTCAATGAAAAGGAATACAAGTGTTCAGCCAGCATCCCTAGGCACACGGAAGGGATTGAAGTGCTGTCCACAGGCACAGTGGGCCAGCCATGAACTCAGAGGGCCCCAGGCCTGGCTGCACCCTGAGGCCCTGGAATGGCCCTAGCAAGGGGCTGCATGCAGGGTGGAGTGCAGAGGGTGGCAACTGTCAGTTTTGTAGGTTTCCTTAGTACTTATCTTCCCAGAGAAAGAGTCAATTTGAAAAGCAATTTTCCAAAGAGGCCTTATCAATAGATTCAGCAAAGGATACTTGACTCAGCTCAGTCTGAGGGAAGCCATAGCCACTGCACCCTGCTGCACCCACCTTGAGGGAGGAGCAAAGCTGCCAGAGCCACCCTGCTGCCCAACACCGAGCTCAGGTGCACCCCAATTAATCTTTCCACAGCTCCTTAAGGCTGTAGCCCTCTAGGCTCTAGTGCTGAATTTTAAGTGAATTTAGAAATATGAAATCTGATCAAAATATATGGTGATGTTTGCATTTTTAAAATTTATTATGGTAAAAAGTCACAGTGCACTGATGCCCTCAAAGCCCTCCCCCTCACTCAGAGCACAATTGTCTATCCAAGGGAGAGGCCGGCTCATAGGAACACGGCGTGCATCCTCTCTTATTCAGCAGATCTGGTTCCCTGTGGCTTCTAGCTCTGCCTCAAAGTCAAAAGGAGCTTGACACATAAATGGTTTTTGCATGGATTCAGAACACAGAGGCATCCAGGACAGAACAATTAAAGACTCTCAGGGGGGAAAAAGGATTCCAGAACTGCTTCAAACAGTGGCAAGAAGGATGGGATAAGTATGTGTGAATCCAAGGAGAGGGATTTGAGGGGGCTAATGGCCACGAGTCTCTCACTGTAATCATTTTTTTAAACATGTATCATATTTTGTGATCATACCTCTTATCTTCTGTTTTGTGCTCCAGCATAGATGCCTTGCAGGGGAGCTTGTCAGTACAGGCAGGGACCAGGGAAAGGATGCCAGGGCCGTGTGCCCACCAGGCATTGTGCTTGGGCCTTGACACACAGTTTTGTTTAACCTCACAAGACCATCCACACACACACACACACACACACACACACACACACAAATCATCCACAATGCCAGTGAGGCTTTCAGCTCCCAAATAACTTGCCCAACCTTCATGAGGCCAGCTTAGGAGAAGATTATTGAGGAAACAATCAGTGTAGGGAATGCTTAAGCCAAACCCCCCAGAGGCTCCAAATCCAGGCTCAAAGACCTCCCTTGACCTTTCACAGCACTGCCTTTCCCCAGATTGCATTAACCTGACTTCAACTTCTTTTAATGGGAGAACAAGTTAAGGATCCCTAGCCTGAAAATCAGAAATGCTCTAGAATTTTCTAAGCACCAGTGATGTGCCCCAGCTAGAGGACTCCACCCCTGACTTGTGTGATGGGTCTCAGGCAAAACCCAGGTGCACTGAACACCCTGAACACGCTACACTCAGGTGATGAGGATGAGGCATGAGTGAAACAGGGTGCTGCATGTCTCCTCTTGGGTCCAGGGCTAGGAGGTCTTATTGTGTGTATGCAGATATTCCAAAACCCAGAATCCTTCTGGCCCCACACATTTCGACTAAGAGATGTACAACCTGTAGTAACAGTTACATGAGTGGCAGCATCTGTGTACCAGCAGACCTGGAAGTACCAACTCCAGCTCTAAAAGTGAACCCCAAGGTTGAGTTTTTTGAGAGATGATTCCAGGAAACGTGAGGAAGGGGAGAGGGATAAAGGAAAGAGATAACCCCAGCATTTGGAGAGGCTGAGGCAGGAGGTTCACCAAGTTGGAGTCCAGCCTAGGCAACAAGACCCTGTCTCAAAAAGGGGGTGGGGGCTGGGGATGTAGCTCAGTGTGAAGGTCCTGGGTGCAGTCCCCAGCGCTGCAAAGAAAGAAAGAAGGAAGGGAGAGAGGGAGGGAGGAAGAAGAGAAGGAGAGAAAGGGAGGAAACAAGGAAGGAAGGGGGAAACAGAGGAAAGGAAAGGAGGGGGATGAGCGCCATCATGGACCAGCAGGCTTGGTCCAGCTGGGGACAAGATGCCTTCCCACCAGCACTGAGTGGGGAGCTCTGCCGTCAATCATCAGTCCTGCGTTCAGCCTGGCTCCCTGGCTGTGCTGCCTCTGGGGGTGACAGGTGAGTCTGAGGAGCCTCAGGAGATTTGAGAGGCACCAAGCGGGCCTGCTGCCCCCCTTCTCCTGGGGAAGGTCCAATTTGTGGCCTCCTCCACCCGAAAAGGGATTAACCCTGCCCAGTGTCTCAGCCCCAAGCCCGCCCCCCCACGCCCCGCGGCCTGGAAAGCCCTGGCCGGTGCCTGCCCTGCCTCACCCGTCTCCCCCTCCCTCCCCAGGAAGATCCCACCCTCCGGCAAGCTGGTGCTCACACTCACCACCGCGGCCTGCGAGGGCAAGGAGAACTTCGTGCGCTACCTGGAGCACGTACAGGCAGTCATCACGGTCAATGCCACCAGACGAGGAGACCTGAACATCAACATGACGTCACCGATGGGCACTAAGTCCATTCTGCTGAGCCGGCGGCCGCGGGACGACGACTCCAAGGTGGGCTTCGACAAGTGGCCTTTCATGACCACCCACACGTGGGGGGAGGACGCCCGGGGAACCTGGACGCTGGAGCTGGGCTTCGTGGGCAGCTCGCCCCAGAAGGGGGTGCTCAAGGAGTGGACCCTCATGCTGCACGGCACGCAGAGCGCCCCATACATCGACCAGGTGGTGCGGGATTACCAGTCCAAGCTGGCCATGTCCAAGAAGCAGGAGCTGGAGGAGGAGTTGGACGAAGCCGTGGAGAGGAGCTTGAAGAGCATCCTCGGCAAGAACTGAGCCACGCCGCCTCCTTCCTCCGCCCTCAGCCCTGTGTCCCCTTCCACCTCGCTGCGTCCTGCCAAGCGCCCAGCAATCACCATCGCCCCGCCCAGGCGACTCTGTCCTCTCGATCAGCAGCTTCACCCACTGTCCACAATTATTTTCATTATGATGGAAGCAACCTTTATAATCATGATGGAAGCCCCAAAGACGGCGTTCCCGCCAACATCTTCGCCCCGTGTGTGTTTCTCCCTTCTTCATTCCTGTGTTCCAATGAGTGGTGTCCTGTGAGCAAAGCCGGGACAGCCCCCCCTCCCTGACACTTTCCACATCTGAGAGAAGGACACATGGAAAAAGCCTCATTCAGGGACCCAAGAACATTTGGCTGTGGCCTCCTCTGAGGAGTCACAAGGAAATCAGAGCTGACGGAGACAGCACATTCTGCAGCCTTCATGGCGCAAGGGAGGACCACAAACCCTTCCCACCAAGATGGCGGGAAGTTAGAAAGATTCGTTAGGGACAGATTACACTGACACCATGAGAAAAGATGTCATCCATAGACAGTTTTAATCACTGAGCTGGGGAAGGAGATTCCAAAGCAAGAGTGTTGGGAATCTTTCCACCAGGGTGGCTGCAGTCATCCACTGATTCAGCAGGCCACTGAGGAGTACTTCAGCAGGGAGGCTATCTGTCACCAGCTGCTCTGGGTGATGGTAAATCAACAGAGGCAGCTCCTGTAGAGATAGAGTCCCCCTCCCACCCCTGCGAATGTGGGCGTCCACCCATATTTATCCAAAAGAAAAAAATTAAAGCAGGTCTGATGACACAGCCAGGATGAATGCTTTGCTAGCCTTTAAACTAGAAAGGTTCATTTTCCTAACTCACTCAGACATTCCTGATCTGAGGTCTGTGAGAGGGAAGATGAGTACTATTTTTTGAGAGCTTTACACACACCTAGTCAGGGTTTGATCCACTGGGGAAAAAAAAAATGCAGCCCCTCATAGGATGATTTGATTTCTGTGTGAGTAGCCCCTGTCCTACAAGGGGCCAAAAGGGCAAATGGCACCTTTGGAAGTGGGACCTTCGCCATGCCAACAGGTGTGCGCTCATCACCCCAGGAGCTGAGTGGAAGGAAGTAGGGAGGCCCCTCTAGGAAAGCACACAGTTGCCACGCCAGCAACTCAGAAACCCATAAGAACATCCAGCACACAACCCCATTGTTAGAGCCGCCAACTCCAAAACACCACTTCATACCAAATAGTGGCCTGTGGTCACTTTGGTCCTTTTCTGCGGTCATTCACACCCAACCCCAGCATCCAGCTGTTCCCACCAAATAATTCTTTCTCAGCCACGCCCAGCCCCAGCCTCCCACCCAGCCTAGAGTCTCCCTGACTAAAGCCAGCAACGCGGAGCCCTGCTCCGTCCCCCCACAGTGGCAACCCTGAGAAAGAAACCCAGCAACCTCACTGCTCTCGTTCCTCCCTACACTGGCATGAATTTCTGCCTTCTCCAGCGCCTTGGGACTTCCTCCGCATCCTGCTTTGAAGTATGATACGACTTATGATTTTTTTAAAAGAAATTTATTACTTGTTGCAAAGGTCTTTTTAAACCAGTTTAGATTTAAAGAGAAAATTAATGGAAATCATTGGAAATTCATTTCACATTAATGGTCTGAAAATAAACCAAAGGACACTATGTGTGCATGTATGTACAGGTGCACACAGAAATATATATATACATATGTAGACTATACACATGTGTGTATATATGTGTATATATACACTTGTATAAATGTACATACACACATATACCTGAAATGTGTGTGTGTGTATTTCTTGAAGAAACAGACACCATATTCATCTCTAAAAGAATATTCAGAGAATACCAAGTTGATTTGGGCTGAAGAAAAAGGTCAGGGAAAATCCAGGTGAAAATGTTCAATTCCCAATATATCACCTCTGTAATTTTGCAGCTCTCTGTATAAACATTAAATGTCTTATATAAGCAGCAAAAATATAAAATAGTAGCCCATATTTTCACAGTTGTGGTATAATTTATGAAATTAGAGAGCAACTTACCAGCTTCTTAATAGAAACAGCAAGTTTTGATATGAGTATACAGTATATACAAATATATATAGTCCTATATATATATATATATATATATATAAATCTTTGGTCTCTATCTCATTTTTTGCAGCAGTATTAACACTAAACTATGTCCAGCTAGTGACGTTTTTATGATATCCCTGATCCTAGTGCAAGAGATGGCTGTTTATAGTCACTTATTTTTAAAAAATGAAAATAAGTGAATAATGGTTATTCAGGTTGTCATTGCTACTTCCTGGGACAAAATTTTATAAGCAAATTTAAAAGGATATGTTGTAAATTAGGACGCACAACAATAAAACATAACCTTCCAGAAATCCTGTGGGATGTACTGTATCTTACTTGAAGACGGCCATCCATTAAAGGGGCAGGTAATAAAAGGTTACCCAAGAGAGGTCCAAAAAGCCTACTTCAGTAAATGCATGAGACATGTAATTAGCATATAAATCATACACAAATAATGATCAACAACAGCATTTTTCACACTCAGGTACTTCTAGTCACGGATTGTCAAGTCAGTTTAGGAAGTTCATGCCAGCATTTTCTTAATAGACTAGATTAGGAGACTAGAGCAGAGTAGGTGCACATCAAAGAAGTTTCCTGGAATATTTGTTTCCAAGGTGTGCATGCCTGTGTGCATGGGTGTGTGCGTGCATGTGTGTGTGTGTGTGCTAGCTCATAGCATAAAACATTTCTTATTGAGAGTCATGTCAAAATCTTTTAGAGTCAGGCATGATGTCCTATCCTTGTAACTCTAGCTACTCTAGAGGCTGAGGCAGAAAGATTGCAATTGTGAGGCCTGTCTCAGCAAACTTGACCCTGTCTCAAGATAAAATAAAGAGAGCTGGGGATGTGGATCCCTTGTAGAGGACTTGCTTAGCATGTTTGAGGGCTTGGGTTCAACCCCCAACACTGCAAAACAAAACAAGATGAACTTCTCAGAAATACCATTTCAGAAAGCATTAGCCAAGCTAGATTAAACTTTTAGCTACAAGTGATCTCAAAATTTCTGTGGTTTAATGTCACAAAGGCTTATCTACCACTCACACAAATTCTAAGGAAGCCTAGCAGTGACTTCCCAAGGGCACTGAGTTTCCCAGGCACAATCCATGCTGCTTCCAGTCTGTGGTTTGTAATCAGAACTGAAACTGCTCCCGACCCTGGAGCAGACTCTCACCCACATTTCCACATTCACCCTGAAGGAGATGGTGGCCTTGCTTCAACAAACAGTAAGTGGGAAATGTCAAGTGACAGATGATACTTCCTGTCTCTGCCCCAAAGTATTGAGCAGTACCTTAAAACAGGTTCTTAGGTTCCAACCAACATGGTGTATTGGTCACTTTGCTGTTGCTGGAAGCCAGTAACTGACACTCCTAACTTAAAAGAGAACAGGTTTTCTTTGGCTGGGTTTTCTTTGGGTTAGGGCCCTCAGTCTATGGCCAGTTGGCTTCAAGGCAGGAACTTCATGGCAGAAGGACGTGGAGAATCAAAGCTGCTGAGCTCATGGCGTTCAGAAATAGCACCGGGAACAATGCTGAAGAGGAAAGGCCAGGGGGCAGGTATAGACCAAAGGCCACACCTCCACAACTCGCCCAGTCATCCCCAGGAAGGTGTGTTACTAATCCACTAGGTGGCGCCCAAGCCACTCAAGTGGCTAAAAAAAGCGTAGCTGCTATGCATGGTGACCCCTCATCCACAGCCTGGGGGCACTGCCACAGAGTAGCAGTGCTCTACACCATGTGACCACATGCCAGTCCAAAAGCATCTTACCAGTTCATTGTAAAAACAATTTATAATTTTATTCTCTGGCACAGTATTCACCAATTTTATTAAAATCCTAAAAAGGCTCCTGACTGAAAACACAGCGAAGGATACAGGTAAGCTCCAAAGTGACATAGAGATGCTTCTATTGAGTACTTAATTTCAGAGATAGAGTCCCCAAAAGTTAAGCTTTTTTTTTTTTTTTTTTTTTGTCTTTTTAAGACAGGGTCTCGCTGTACAGTTCAGGCTGGCCTTGAGCTCACTTTTGTAGCCCAGAGTGGTCTCGAACTCTCACCGATCCTCCTGCCTCAGCCTCCCAAGTGCTGGGATTACAGGCGTGCGCCACCGCGCCCGGCTAAAAGTTAAGCTTTTAAGAAAAATTTATTATGAAGTTCTTCATCATTATCATACCTACAGATTATTGATGGATTTTCATGGGATCAATACATTCACTGATTAGAATGATTATTTTTTAATTCTTTAAGCAGCTTCAATATAGAGGGAAGAAGTGAAACTCCCTGACCTAAAAGGTACCTGGGACAAGTTCATGTTCTCTAAAACCAAAGAATGAATTTTAGGGACAAATAAAAGTTATGAGCAGAATATATTTATTGGAGGAAAGAAAGCTCCTGCCCAAGAGAAGAACAAGAGGGGGACCCTGAGTGGTGGTCCCCAGGAAGCTGTCTCTTCCAGGGACTTTTATAGAGTAAAGCCATGTAGGTCTATGGTGGAGAACATGGAAACTCGCTTAGGTGGGCATGACAGGGGACAAAACTATGGTCAACCAATGAGATTACAAACACCACTGCTCCTTTAAAATTGATTAAGTCCAGGACCAAATGGGGAAGTGAGTCATGTAGCAAGCCAGCACGAATGTAGAGCAGGACTTTGTTCAGTAACTAGCAGGCAGTAGTCGAATTAGTGACTCTTCCTGGCTTCCTGAAGGTGGTGATCAATCCCAGATGCTTATCTTTAGGGAGGTGAGCATTTGTTCAATCTTTAGTCTTTGGGTCTAACCTACAGAGGGAGCATCCCTCTCTCTCCCAGTTGCAACGTATCTTGTCTTCCGCACTGTCTCCTTGAGAGCCTGTCTGGCTGCCTATATTTCTATCTAACTCAGTTGCCTGCAGCAGCTTCATAGTTTTTATTGATCATTCAACAACAATTTTATCTCTTAAGTTATGCAAGATGCAGTGATGAATAAAAATTCTTTGCATTTATCAAGCTTACATACTAGGCAGAAGTGGGAACAAAATATAATAATGCATAAATGCAAATATGTAAGTGCCACAGAGCTCATCCTGTGAAACACAATAGAGATCCATTTACTTTTCTTTTAATCCTATATATGTTATATATACATTATATATATATATGTATATATATATATATATATATATATATATATTACCCCCTTCCTTCTTTCTTTTCTCTTTTTCCTCACCCCAGTTTTTCTTTCCTCTTGAAGACTTCCTTTCACAGTATCCATTGTAGCTTTTGGATTTTATTTATTTTTTCAGGTTCTTATATTAGGGACACGATACAATATTTACACATGCAGGTCCATTTTATTTCACTTACGAGTATGGTCTCTAGTGGCATTCATTTACCTATAAAATCCTCAGGTTTATCTTTCTTTATAGCTGAATAATTTGGTATAAAAATACCAAATCTTTTTTTATCCCTTCCTCAATTGATGGGCACTTAGGGTGTCTCCAAAATTCAGCGATGACAAATTGGGCCCCTATTAAACATGGGTGCACATGTGGTAGAATAACTATGTGTATATTATGCTTTTGCTGGATTTCTGGGGTCTTGACTATTATATCTGGGTGTGTTTTTAGTCGGGTTGATGTTATTTGGAGTTCTATATGCTTCAATTACCTGAATGACCAATTGTTTTCTCAAATTTGGGAAGTTTACTGCTATTACTTCTGCCCACATTCTTTTTATATCATTTGTGTTGACTCCCTCTTTCTTGTCGATTCCTATTAATCTCACGTGGTTCATTTTTGCATCATCTTGGAGATGTTGAATTATTTTTTCCTGCATCCTGGTTGTTTTTAAGAGATTCTTTCTTAGCTTTTCACTAGCTGCAACAGTGTCTTCAAGAGCTGAGATTCTATCTTCACTTTGGTTCATACGATTTTGCCAGCTTGTGATTGAGATTTTGTTTTCTTGTATATCTCTTTCAAACTGTTTCAGGCGATTTATTTCTTTCCTGTATTGCTCAATCAGGGAGTCCATAATTTTTCTATTCTCCTCTAATTTGAATGTCTTCATTATAGTACTGAAGTCTCTCATTATAGTTATCCTCTCTCTCTCTCTCTCTCTCTCTCTCTCTCTCTCTCTCTAGTTCAGAGATTATTTCTGCTCTGTTCTCCTATCTACCCTTCTGTGCTTGTTCTCCTACTTTAGATGCTATTAATTTAGAGATGTCTTTTTTAACTTCAGAAGCTATTTCTGCCCTGATTTCCGCTATACATTTCTGCAGTTGTTTTTCCATGTCAGAGTCTATTAGCTCACGCATTTCTTTTTTTACTTCAGATGTTGTCTCTGATCTGAGTTGCTCTATAAGTTTCTGCATTTGTCTGTCTGCCTCAGATGCTACCGATTCAGAAATTTTGTCTGCATGATTCCCATTTTCTTGTATGGCAGAGTCTCCTGTATCTGTTACAGGTGGGCTCCAGACCTGAGATTGCATTTTTTCTCCTTGTCTGTACCATTCTGTATAGCACTGACCTTTGGTGCAAGACTGCATACCCATAGGTTAGTCGTTCAGTCCAGCCTGCTGGGTCAGCTGAGCTGCTTTTAGCCCTGGGGAGGGAGGTCTCACTCACCTGGCAGGCCTCGTTGCTGGATAGACCAAACTTGCATCTGGCCGGAGGTCTGACTCACATGGTGGACCTGATGCTAGATAGGCTACACTTGTGTCTGGCTGAAGATCTGACTCACATGGTGGGCCCAGCTGCTGGATAGGCTGTGCTCATGGTGGGCTGGAGGAAGTCTCAGGCAGGCCCAGGAGGTCTCAGGCTGGCTGGAGGAAGTTTCAGGCAGGCCAGAGTCCTCAGGTGGGCCAGGATCCTCAGGCAGGATAGAGGAAGTTTCAGGTGGGCTGGAGTCCTCAGGTGGGCCGGAGTCCTCAGGTGGGCTGTAGGTTTCTTCTAAGTCTAGCCAATCGACTATTTGATTTCAAAGGTTCCAGAGTAACTTTATTGCTCTGGAGTACAGGGTGTCAAGGGGGTGTCAGCAGCCCACGTCCTCAGCTGCCTCATCTGTGGTGAGATCTTGGCTTCAGAACACCCCGCATGTGCTCTTTTCCAGCACAGCCAGAGGTCCCTGTGTTTAGCAACTTAACCCTGTACAGCATAACCTCCCACATGCTACCCGGGTGTTAGTCAGCTTTCTGTGGTAGTAACAGAATACCTGTGGCAATAAATTAAAAGGAGAAAGGTTTAGCTCACTGTTTCAGAGGTTTCCATCCGTGAATAGCTAGCTCCATTGCTTTTAGGTTTATGGCACAGCAGAACATCAAGGTGGAAGGGCATGGAAGAGGAAAACCGCTCACCCTATGGCATCCCCAAAAACAGAGAAACAAAGGGCTGGGCACCACTGTCTCCATGGTCTACCCCATGATACCTCCCTTCGTCCCATCCTGCCTCCTTTTCCCATCACCTCCTAGTGAAGCCATCAAAATATAATCTCATTAGCTGGGCATGGTGGTGCATGCCTGTAATCCTGGCACTTGGGAGGCCAAGGCAGGAGGACTGCATGAGTTTGAGGGCAGCCTGGGCTACATAGCAAGATTCTGTCTCAAAATACAAAGCAAAACAAATGCACACACACACACACACACACCAAAAAAAAAAAAAAAAAATGATGATTGAGCCAGAGCGCCCAGATCCAATCACTTCGTCAAAAGCTTAGCAGGCAGCCATGCCATCAGCATGAGTTTTGGGGGGAATTTCTAATCCAAACCATGCCACTTAGTTGATGCAAAGACAAAAGAGAACACATGTATCACATAGCTCAGCAAGTCTGAGGTGGTAGGAGCTGGGAGCTCACGGGGAAGCTGCCCCATGTAGAGAGGGGACAGGCAGCACATCCCAGCCTAAGGTGACCTGCGGCCACTGGGCCTATGTCACCGATCAGGACCTGAAAGCTGGTGAGTTGTGCCTCAACAGTGAAAGGCAGAAGAGACTCTGCTGGAGTCTAGCCTGGTCCTGAGAGCCTGCTGGCCATCTGGACTGGGCCCAAGCTCTGAGGACAAAGGCCAGCAGGTTCCTGCAAAGCTTCCCTCTCTAGCACATGAGTCCAGGTAGTTTAGCCTCATAAAAGCAATGTTTGGAGGTCTTAGGGCTGAGTGGATCCCAAGCTGAATGAATGAGAAGACACAGTGGCTGGGTGGGACTGGCCAGGGACCCAGTGCTTCTGGACCACTCTGATCCACTGGAATGCAGAAGCAGCCTATTTCCTCCCTAAAGGGAATAGTTGGACTTACAATGTGTGATGGAAAATGTAGCGCATGTTTCAATAAAAAAAAAACACAGTATTTTTTTTAGCCCCCACCCCAGAGCATTTATCCTCATCCTCATCCTCACTTGTCTGATCACACAGAAGGCCTCTTTCCTGAACGTCTTTAGCCACACTGTCCTAGAAACCTCTGTGCTTCAAATCATTGACTTTCATGGTAATTTAAGCTTTGGGGACAAGCTAGCAGTTACACGGTGCCAGACCTGGTGAATAAGTTGGATGAGACACCATTATATTTTTACAAGCCTGCCTTTCCGTTGTGTGGCCCTTGGCAGCATCGTTCACCGTGTTTTCAATCACACCACGAAAGGACATCCCGCAAGGGACCTTCTAGAACCCCTTCAGGAAGTGGCCAGAACGATGTAATGGGTGTTGGAAGCTAGAAGCACTACAGCGAGGGGACTGCTGGCCAGGTGCCATTTGTTGTAGTAGCCTTCTTTTCAACTTCACTCTTTGCTATCATTTTGATCCACCTGTGTCATGCTGCCCAAGTCCCAGGAAGGTGGCCCAAGGAGCCAAGACCAGACCTCTGAGTAGGGCACCAAGGAACCAAAATGGCACCTCTGTGGCCACTGCATCTGACGAATATAAACAACAAAAAATGCACACCTTATTCCCTAGCAAGGGCCGGTGAAAGGCCGCTCCTCTCAGTTCAGGCTGCAGACAACAGAAAGCTACAGGCCTGGGAGCTTATAAAGAACAGAAAGTGATTTCCCATAGGAAATGTGTTATGGTTTATGTCTAGTTGTCCCTGCAAAGCCTCATGTAATCATGGGGCGGGGACTTCTAGAGTTTGAGACTTGGCTGATGATCCACTGGGATTATGTGTTTTAGTACTGTTGGGATTATGGTCTGAGTACTGCTGAGACTATGGGTGTGGTCTGAGGCGGATAGGCTAAGGCAGACAGCCTGATGTGATTTAAAAAGAGAGACAGAGAGATAGACTAGCACTGTTGCTCTCTGCTCCCTTGGTTGGTTGCCTCTGTCACCATTGTTGCTGTTCCGCCACATGAACTACTGCTCTCTGTCATGTGCCACTCAGCCTTGGAGCTGGCCAAATATGCACTAAAACCTCCAGTAACTGTGAGCTAAATAAACCTTTCCTTCCTTCATTTTGCATGTTGGGTATTTGTGCCAGCAATGAGTAAAAAGTGACTAAGACCAAATGGGAAGCCCAAGAGGATGGTGTCAAGGACAGCTTTGGTGCCTGGTGAGTCCCAGGTTCTGGCTCGAGAGCCTCTTTTATAGGAGAATTAACCTTGCGCAGAGGACCCCACCCCACAACCCTTCACCTCCCAAAGACTCCATATCCCAGTGCCCTAGGAGTGGGGGTGTCAGCAGATGAACCTGGTATGACACAAACTTTCACTCTGTAGCAGAAGCATCACCAGGACAACATGGACAGGAACAGAGCAAGGGAAAGCAGGTGGGCAGGCCCTTTGTTCCCCTCCACTCCTTTCCAGCAGCCTAACACTTCCATCCAGCCCTGCACTGACCCACCCACCCACCCACCCACACCCCCCCCCAAGCTTCAAGCCTCCAGGGACAAGCCTGCAAGTCAGGGGCTGAGGATGCAGATTCTGGGCCCCAAGTGCCTAGAGGAGAAGGCAGGTTTGGAGGGGGACAGGAACTTGTGGAGCCAAGGGCACACCGGGCCCTTAGACCTCAAGGAAGGTAACTTGAGCCAGAGTAGCTTCTCTGTGAACAATGAACCCCACTGGCTCAATTCTCCTATAAAAGAGGCCCCTGAGCCAGAAGGGATCGCTGGAGTCCCAGGGGTTCCAGGCTACAGAAACCAGCTCTAATTCATGAAGCAGCATGCAGGAAGGAAAGCTGGGACAGCTAAACAAGGGCAGGTGCTGGAGCCCATAGGGGAACCTAGATACCCAGCAGGAACACACAGATGCCTCAAAGGAATCCCTTGCAGAGGGCCAGCCCAGCACCATGGGTCTTAATTTCTGTGTTCATGGACTGTTATGGTTTATGTCTAGTTGTCCCCCCAAAGCCTCATGGAGTCATTGGGCAGGGACTTCTAGAGTTTGAGACTTGATCCATGATCCCTGGGATTATGGGTTTTAGTACTGATGGGATTATGGGTGGAAGTACTTCTGGGATTATGGGTGTAGCCTAGGGCGGGAGCTAAGGTGGAGAGCCTGAATGTAATATAAAGA